>CM076576.1:197928511-198196152 GCA_034641835.2 Pinus albicaulis
TATATAAAGGGAGACCCCATTAGGTTTCTATCCTTTATCCATAGGAAGCCGAGTCTGCCGCCCTATACCCGTGATACACCGGACACAGCATTCGGGGAGATTGCCTGCATGTACGTTAAGTCCTTGGTTGATTTCTCTTTCATTTTGAAACCAAGGTGTATATTGCGGGGGCCTTACCGTTATTTACACCCTTTGCCTAGCATTCCTGAGTAGTCATTTCGATCTTTTCTGACTCTTTAAATTTGAAAAGATCATCAAGCGCTTGTCCTTTCACGCTTGTTTCCAATCTGAAAGCGATAGAGTCACCTTTTGCCTGTTTCTTGACTCTTAAAATATGAAACAATAGAGTTTTGTTTCAATGTTTTAAAAATTAACTACCCACGAAATATTCCTGGTTAAATTTAGTTTCTTTAGGGTGTTGTCCTGAAGATCGTTTCTGATGGAAACCCTTTCGAATTTCACCAGCCAAGGAATCCCCTTCGATGGGAATCTTGGTCCTTTTCCTCCTTTTGGAAATGTTGGCGCTCCTTATATGGCAACGTTGTCCCTTCCTGGGTTAACTGTTGGGTTGCCCGTCTGGTTGTTTTCAACCTCTCTGGTCTCTAATGTCCCGCCTACTGTTCAACCGTCTCCTTTGCCTGAAAAACATCATGTTGATTCCAAGGTGGACCTCTCCCCTTCTTTGACTATTTCTGCGTCCTCCTCTTCTACTTCGCCTGGTGAAAGTCTGGATTCGAGTAACCAGGTGGCTAAGAAGAAGAAGAAGAAGACAGAGAAGAAGAAGTCCGATAAGGGAGAGGCTAGCTCTGTAGCTATGGCGCCTAAGAAGTCTGCTCTTGATAAACCTTCCAACCCTCCACGGAAAGTCAAGTTCCCTTGCATGTTGTGCACGGGAGACCATCTTCTTCGATACTGCCCTAGCATTCCCAAGGTACTCGAAGTATGGTCCGACAATCGTCCGCCATTGCCTTTGGCTTCTGGGAGTCAGGTTGGGGGCACGTCTTCAACTGGTGCTGGTAAGGCTCCTAATAAGCAGGGTAAGATTACCAATCCCTGTAAGTTGTGTGAAGGGCACCATGCCATTCACCTTTGTCCATATATGGATGAAGCCAAAAGAGTCTTGGACAACGCAACCGTTTCTACACCATGCCTCCCGGCCGGTTATAAATGACTTTCTTTGAGTCCTCCACCAGCGGATGCCATGATTGGTCAAGAGTCATCCTTGGTCAATCTTGCTCCCTCAGAAATTCAGATTCAGGAATTCGTTCCTGACCAACCATTGGTCCTGGGATCGGTCGAGCTGGACCCACCTACGGTGCACCAGGTATTTTCCGTTGAGAGTGGACCTCACATCCCTCAGGTTCTTCTTGTTTCTTCAAATTCTTCGGACTTGGAGAAAGATTCTCCTATCCCTATATCTCAAGAAGCTGCTACTCCTGCCTTCGAGATGGAGGTCGTGGAGGAGGCTCCTTCTTCTTCCATAACACCAGGGGAAGACCATCGCGGTTCGATGGTAGCCCCTCCAAGTAGTTTGGTCGCTTCCTTTGATTGGAATCGATTTGCAGGATACCGCCTTCCGTTTTATGTGCCTTTCGAGATAACGGTACAGGCCTTTGGTCTGGTCGTACCCAGCACCATTGTAGAAGAAGGCGCACCTGTTAGTATTTTATCCTCAACTACTTGGCAAACATTTAGTTCACCACTGCTTGCACCTGTTACGCAGAATCTATTGGCATTTAACAGAAGAATGAGTCAACCGTTAGGGATCCTTCCAAGGTTACCTGTTACTTTAGGATGTAAAACCATCCATATGGACGTGATGGTTGTTCCAGGCCCCTTAGATTTCAATCTGATTTTGGGGCGCGATTACACCTATGCCATGGGAGCACTTGTTTCCTCCCTCTTTCGCGTGATGTGTTTTCCACATGAAGGACGGATTGTGACCATTGACCAGCTTTCATTCTTTGGTCCTGATATGGCAGCTAGCCCGCCATCATCCCTTCCTGGTTTTTATCCACCCGTTTTATCTGCCCCACCGCAGGTCAACTATGTGGCTACCTACCCCGTGCCTGTACTCAGTGATTATGCCATTATGCATCAGGTGCTGGGGGAATTGGGTCCTGACTTCTTGTTCATTATGATGAGGTTGTCGGAGCAGAGTTCCTTATCTTGTGTCAAGATCCTAAAAAAATGAAACAAGGGTGTCCGGAGCAGAGTTCCTTGTCTTGTGTCAAGCTCCTCAAAAAATGAAACAAGGGTGTCCAGAGCAGAGTTCCTTGTCTTGTGTCAAGCTCCTTAAAAAATGAAACAAGGTTGTTAGAGCAGAGTTACTTGTCTGTGTCAAGCTCCTTAAAAAATGAAACAAGGTTGTCGGAGCAGAGTTCCTTGTCTTGTGTCAAGCTCCTTAAAAAATGAAACAAGGTTGTCGGAGCAGAGTTCCTTGTCTTGTGCCAAGCTCCCTAAACCATGAAACAAGGTGCTGAGGATAGTTCGTTTAATGTGTCAACATCGTTAAAAAATGAAACACGTTCCTATTCAATTCGAGTCTTTGTCAAGATCTCGTAAAATCCCAGTTGAGTCTTTTTCTTGATTTCGTAATTTGAACCTTCACTCCATCTGCCTTTCATATGGATTGAAGCTTGGGGGGCATGCACCTCGAATTGAGTCACCATGCTGGGGGGCATGCTTACTTTTTCAAGCATAGTTTGTTTCCGTTTCAAGCTTGTGTAAAAATGAAACCGGTTTCAAGCATAGTTTATCTTTGTTTCAAGCTTATGTAAAAATGAAACCAACTTCAAGCAAAGTTTCCTGATTTCAAGCTTGTGTAAAAATGAAACCTTTCCCATCTTACCTCTTGTGATTTCCATTTTATCAGCCTATTTTTGCCAGATGAACCTTGGTATTCTCATTCCATCGTCACTATCTGCTTGGCCGATCATATGCCTTCACTTGGTTGTTTTACCCGTTCCTGAGGAACCGCTGCGATGATTGGTCTTGTTAGCCAGCCTCTTGACTTTTATCATGTTCTGGGCAGTTCCACCATCACCGGAACCATTTGCTACCCTTTATACCACTCGTTCCTCTAGGAGGAGTCAACTTTCAGCTCTTTTCCGACTCTCTAAACATGAAACGATTGCCGAGGCCCTTGTCGTTTTGATCTCGTTAAAGTGGACACGAAATGACATCTACCCAGTATACGTTTACCCCTTTTTCAGGCTGGGATAGATTATTTACAAAAAAGGAATACCCTAGCTTATCACGACTAGGAGGTTTTCTCGGATATTGTTTTCTACCTTTTCGGGTCCGAGGAACTATTTACGAAAAGGGACCTTCGGAGTTTACTTTTCAGTTGTCTCTTCAAACTCTCTAAACATGAAAAGACGCCGAGTTCTTCCTTTTTCAGACTCGTTAAACCTAAATGACATCGGAAATTGTCAATCATGATGTTATTCGAGTTTCTCCTTCCTAGGGCTCGTTAAATGTACTAGGATGGATTCACCCGAAGGGCAGACTTATATGACAAGCATATGGTATCCTCTTCAAGCTTGTGTAAAAATAAAGAAGTACTCACCGAAATGGTGGGAAAAATGGAACCAGCATCATTTTCGTGTCGGCAGTATGTCGCTCTTGAATATGGCACTTGTCTGCATTCGTGTCGGGTTGGGGACATCTCATCTCGTTTTTCACTTGCCTTCGTGGGTTTGGGTAATCCCTTTTGACCTCTCATCTGCTCTTTTCCTCGTCACTATGACCTCTGATCTTTTGATGTCAAATACTACCAAATCCACTGTCGTGCCGTCAATATGTTCAAGAGAAGTTGACCTCTGCAAATATCAACCTCCCTCTGATTCTCATCTGATCGTGATTCACAAAAAACATCATGTTTCTCTGTCTCGTGTCGATGATGTGGGAAACATTATTGCCCACCTTCGATCAAGGTCACTTCCTGTCGACTTCAGCTCATTATCCAGGAAGCTGATCTAGAGACTCCCTTATGGTACCTTGGAGCCTGCATGCCTCAATGGCAGGTTCATCGCATTCGACGTGAGGTTTTCATCATTGGCCTCCGATCGAGTGATTCTACGGGTGTTCGATGCCAGCTCATCGATTCACACGCCGTAGATTTTACCTATAGTACCTTGAGGGCCATTGTCATTATTGGTGGTTCCTCTCGCGTCTGTTAATGGCTTTCATCATTGGCTGGTAATCAGATGATGTTCTTGCATGTTCGACTTCATCTCACATATTCGCATGCTTGAACTTGTACTTTGTTCGGGTCGAGATGGAGTGCAAGACCCTGGATTGTGTCTGTTGTAATCTAGGCTGCGATTTTGTGGACTATTATTACATGACTCACTGATTGGATGGTTGCGACCATACCTGAGTCTATTTATCAATCCTCTCTGGATGGCTGTGTCCATGCCTTGGATCCCGGTTATTGCATACTCTATTATGGATGGCTGCGCCCATACCACGCTTATATATCATGTATCTGAGACATCAGTTGTACTTTGCTCTGCAGGTTTTCCGATGGCAGTGTTTTCAGTCGGCATGTTATTGTAAAGCATTTCACCCCTCTCCCTCTCTCGGGCCTCATGCTTTAGGGGGCATCTGTTACACAGCAATTTGTCACTGTCCTTGCCATTCCCCATCCCGCACATTGGAGGGCTCATTCCATGACTTGTGAGCAGAGAAAAGCCTTGAAAATACTTTCATTGCATCCCTCTGAAGATGAGCTTTCATTTCCCTCAAGACATCTCCCTACAAAAAACCCTAAAAATAGCTCTTTTTCCATTGGCGCGGTTCCACAGTTCAGCCCTCGCGCCAAGGGGGGAAATCCTCCAAAGAGGGCGCGCCAATTGGCGCTCTGTCATAGAGCCGCACCCGCGCCAAACATATTAAGAGGTGTTTTTTAAAAATAAATGGCGGAAGTTTCGTCCTAAAAAATTCTTGGACTGATTCCTATCTTGAGTTGGGAGGTTTGGCTACGGATTTCCATAGAGAGGAAGTGGTTTGCCACCTCTCATGGAAGCTTCCTTGATGATAGGGCCAATCCCATAATTATAGGGATCTCAACTCCCCTTCCTCCATCTATAAAAGCTTGCTCATCTCCCTTGCAAGATAATTTCCAAGTTCCCAAGAGCTTTCACATCCTTATGCTGCAAGAGCCTTCTTGATTCCCTTAACACCAAATCCAAGCAAGGAGACTATTGCCAAGTATCCAGAGAGAGAGGCTTGTCCCATCCTTGACAGGCTTTATCGAGACATGTTTTGCTGACGACCCACCAAAGGAGAGTGTTGCGTCGAAGCTATGGTTGTATTCTTCTTTTGAATCTTTAATGATAAGAGACTATTGGTTATGGTTCCAATCTTGTTCTCGATTATGTTCATGAGTTATGTCCTCTTTGACTGACATATAGTTGCAGATACTGGATTTTATGCTTGCGTTTGTGTTGTTTCTTGCACGTGCAGGTGTCCAATCACGGAGATTGTGAGGATTGTGATCTGCCAGGGCAAAGGAACGGGAGCACCACCTCTTCTACATGTTAGTTCCCAAAACCACCCTAGGCTGAAATAAGGCAGAAGAAGGACAACACCAAACCACGCTCAGCCTCGTAGCTAGCCCTACGAGGACAGGAGAGGGCTCTCTTTGGGTAAATCTCAAGAAAAATGTTCAAAGGAGCTTGAGATGACTAAAACAACAACTGATCTTAGGCTAGATAAACAAATAGGAGGGTTTGATTTTGATTTTTTGGAAAAAGGGAAAAACAATTTTGGGCTTGGGGATGAGGCCAAATTCTTGCAGAGTTCAAGTTGGGGCAGGGTAGGAAACGACTTTGATGTCTTATATCAAGTGAATGGATGGAAAATACTGCTGAGGAGCTGAAGAGGGCAAGAGAGTGCAAGGATCCTCTTCAAACGGACGAAAAAAACGTAAAAATAAACAAAATTTTAAGGCAGAGCACCAGCAAATCAATGAATTCTACCTCAATTACTCATTTTTTTAATTCAGAAGCAAGGAGAAGGGAAATGGAATAAATATAACATTAATGAAACTTAAAATAACATGAGAAGAAAATCATCAAAACTCAGAAGCCACAAGGATCCCAACAAGTGCTGCAAAACTCTGGTCTTTCCTTTGCCAAAAACTGAAAATGGATATACAATGAGGTGCCAAAATTTTCCCAAGAGTCCAACCCTGAAAATGTCTCAGAAAATACAATATATAGACCATCCTAACCCCTTCCCATGCCTCTAGGGGTCGAGTTCATCCTTCTAGGAGCAGTTTGAACCAATTCTAAATAAGGAGCTGAAATCTAGGCAGCCAAACAACTTGCCTCTAAAAGGAAGGAAATTGATTGATTCATTTAATTTTCACTTTTTAGTGAATGAATCACCTAGAAAAATTAAAAAAATGCCAAAATTACATCATGGTTACCATATTACATCAAGATAGATCAAAATTTACATCAAGAGGTGAAACTAGTCAAAACTGGTCGAATTTCTGAGCTGAAAGGCAAAAATTGGGTCAAAATTCTCTATGTGCCGCGCTACTTTGGACCTATTTTTGGAGCACTTCCCAAAGTCCAAATCGATCTCATGATAGCTCATTGGAAAGCCCTGGATGTCTTCTATCCAACCCAATTGGAATGTTTCAATTTGGAGCTCATTTTCCCCTCCAAAACTTCATTCTCCCAAGACTACTTCCTGCTGGTGCAAAAGGTGGCAGAAAGGTGATTTTCATGGTGTTTTTGGCCCTTTAGGCAGCCCAGAATGTGATGAAATGCTTCGGACATTCCTAAAAATACATAATATATCATGAAAAACCCAAAAATGGAAATTTTTCCTCCAGAAGATGTCCCAATCATAAGCGCGCGTCAGGTGGCGCAACGCGTCGGGCGGAAAAACCTGTTTTGCAACCCAAAATTTTCAAAATGACAAAATATTCTCCAAATTTGCTGAAATTTTGAGTGAAGGTCTCCCATCATGTCTCATGCTCAGCCAAGGAAGCTTCGGCCAAGATTCGGAGTGGATCCGGCCTCTTTCGACGTTTCAGTGCCTTTCTCAACCTTGCCTTCAGGATCTTCATTTTTGCTCTGCAAACGTGTGTACAGGCCCAATAGTGAGTCTTCATGTGTCTGAGCATGTATTTTTCCATATTTTCCTTTGCCAAGAGCTTCTCCAGATGAATGTTGACGTGCGTAAGGCAAGTCTCTTGCTCAACCGGTGTCATGTCACCTGGTCTCTTCCGGGCCAATTCCCGGTCTTCACGGATTTGCCGTAACTCTATGAGTGTGTGCTGATCATCCAGCTGTTTATTATGCTGCTCAAAATAATGTATAACCCACTGAGCTCTCTGAAAATTCACGGTCAAAGTGTCAATCTCAACCTTTTGTTCCTGGATGATCTCTTTTAGCTTCGAGCTAGGAGAGCTCGCATCAACATTGATCAAAACAAAATCAGTATCTTGGCCTCCCGAGGGGCCCTCATTGTGCATAGGCCTCTTGCCTCTGTCGTGAACCTGTACCTGTGCTGATGTAGAAGGCGAGATCCCTTCCACGCCATGTGGAGATAGTACTCACGCTCCTGATGAAGATAACGAGACCCCTTCCACCCCTAGTGGAGATAGTACTCGTCGTGCTGCTGCAAATAAGGCTCTGTGGCCTCTCTGATATGTCACACACACTGGAGCACTGATAGGCTCAGTCTCAGGAATCTCAAACTGATGTGAAGGTTCTGCCTCATCATGAACAATCTCAGGAGGAGGCTGGGGTGCTGCAAAGAAATCACGAGAAATGAACTCATCCCACGAGATGCTCTGTAATCCAAGCTGATGCACTACAATGATTTTGATGAGCGCATAATGATAGATGCTGTTATGCTGATGCTCCAGAATCTTCTTCTGTACAAGGACCATCATCCACTCTATGTTACGGTACATGAAATATGGAATGCCCATCATCCGCACTCTTGTGAAATGCATCAAAAGCCGGATGTGATACGCATACAAGCGTGAAAAGAGACCTTCACAACTGAAGTATCTAATGATCAGTTTCATCAATGGTGCATACTCTTCCTTCAGAAACCAGAATGGAAAAACCCTGCTCAACTGCCTCAAATATCTAGGTCTGATGTAAGGCTCATAATAAGCTCTATCCAGCTGTTGTCTCTTATTCCATTCCTCACCAATGTTCGGTATCCCGGTCGCCTAAGAAATAGTCTCTGGTGTCACGGTGAAGTTTACTCCAACAAGGTTTACATGACCATTATGCAAATGTAGGAAAAATAGGCAGGCTAACTCATGATGATGCTGAGTTCGGGAAATCATATCACAATAATGGAAGCATGACTGACGCTGAAAACAATCCATTGCAAGTGGGCAGACCTGCAATTGGGTCAAAGAAGTGGGCTCCTCCCTGACATGCCTGCCACTTTTGTGAGATCTCCTCGGTACATTAAGCTCTGCGGTTGAATCACTATCCTGCTCATATCCCTGCTCATATGGTGAATCTGTCTCTGACATGATACTGAAATGTGTTTGTCAACTGTGTGCTTGGTTGGTCAGAAAATGAGCAATTGGTGTATCCGTTTTAATGCCAAATGTGTCACATATATATCAAGGTGCTATAAGAAATACCACAATGGGAAAAGGACTGTCAAATGAGTTCCAAGTGTGAAGACAACCACTGTTTGAGGGACTTAGGAATTTGGGGATTTTAATGAGAATGAGTGATAGTAATAAGGGTATTTTTTAGGGATAGGAGTGCAATGACAATATATAAGTGAAATCAAGGACATAAGCCAGCCCTTGAATGTTTGGTAATCAGGTTTTTATCAATGCTATGAATTGGTGGGAAACAATAGGGTTTGGGAATTTAAAACATGGGACAAAGGGTATAGGGATATGGGATAGTGGTATAACAATGGGACTGTGCTACAATGTGACAAAACTAACAGTGATAACAATGATAGTAATTTCAGTGATAAGAGCACACATAACAATGGAATGAGAGTGCTTGGCAAGTTCAAGTTTTTGACACCCAATTTCAAATTACAATCACCTCTCTTCAAAACCTATGGAGAAAATTTCAATATAGGTATAGGGTTGATTTTTTCACCATTTAAACACCAATGTCTTCGCTTCTAAACACATCACACATAAAAAAAATCACTGCACAAGCCTTGTGGACTTACTTGGAGAAGAATCGAGCTGAAACAATTCGAATTTTTGTGGAGCGAATATGAATTTCGGCCTTAGGGCTCTATGCGTCACACGCAGACCCAATGCGCCGCGGCCTTTGGGTGCACCGTGCCAGAAGGAAATAACACAACGAATTCCGGCTCTATGCGCCGTGGCCCGTGGGTGCGTCGCGCCTCTGCCCAGTGCACCACGCGCAACTTAACTCACAGTCAACCTTCCTCAAAACGCATATTTTCTCTTTCACTCCAAAACTCGACTTCTCTCTGAGATTTTTTGAATGAAACTCATTGAAAATGAATAAATAACCTTGAGAAATATCTTGAAAGAGATGGCTTTGATTTTTACTTCTTCAAAACCCATTTTGTAATGTTCTTTTTATTTTGGCACTTTGTCATTTAATAAAACTCTGTCTTTTGTCTTTTCACTGATTTTCTGAGTTTTGACTGATGAAATTGGTTGATTTCTTACAGGGATTTTGGCGTTGAACTTTGGCAAAGGAAAACCAGAGTCTGCTTTGAAGTCTTCATGGCGGAAGAATACATGATTATTACAAAAAACAAATTCGACAATTTCTTATTCAAAAGAGAGTTTTGAACAAGAAATGTCCTCAAACATTTTTGATAATAAAATTTTGAACTGAGAACTTATTGGAAATCATCCTCATGGCCTGCGGGCATTATAGGACATTTCAGAAGACCGAATCCTAGACTCAGAATCTAAAATGACTCTTTTTGACCAAAATAACATTTATGACTGCAAATGACTTAAAATGAACTTTGATGATTTTGGAGAAATTTTGACTAACCCAGCAGGTACAAGCATGAGGGAAACAAGAAAACCAAACCCTTCCGTCAGTCAATGGCATGCCCCTAACGGAATGCAGATGAATGAGCGGAATGAGACACCTAAACAATGAAATGCAATAAGAGGAATGATCTCTGACAGAGGGCTGTAAAGACTGACTCTAACATTGGCTCCAATGGGGATGACAGCTCCTTGGAGGTGCCAAGAACGACAGATCTTTGGGAGAGCAGACCAGTGCCTTCGTCCATTGGGCCATGGAATCCATTATTGACAAAACAACTCAAGACTGTTAACTAAATTTATTTGACTGAAACTTTAACTCAAACTGACTCAACCTTTAAAACAGACATGACTGAACCAAACCGACTAAACAAACTCAAATGAAAACTGAAATCCTTCTTCAGAATTATAGCCTTCACTTCGGGCCCCATACTGAAGAAAATACTACAGTGCACACTTACAATGAAATTGAAAAACATGATATGTACAATGACAATGTGATCAGCAGAAAACATCTCAAAAATGGTAGCGCTTGAGCAGCCGACCATTGATCGGCCCTCCTGGACAGTCTTCACCATTCATCTCCTTCAAAAGAAAGGTGTTCTGACCTCGATATGCTGCTATCTTGAATGGACCTTTCCAGAGATTGTCAAACTTTCCGTGTTTACCTTTGTCCTCATTCCTAGCATCCCACTTCAGTACCACCTCTTCCAACTGGAATTTATCTGCCTTCGCTGTCCTGTCATAGATCTTTTTGATTCTTTCCTGCAACTTAAATGTATTCTGGAAGAGTTCTTCTCTCGTTTGCTGCAAATGAATCATCTGATTTATCCTTCTCTGCATATGGCTTTCTTCACTATCAGCTTCTTGAAGAAGCTTGACCACCGGAACAGCAAGTGAAGTAGGAAAGACTGTATCTACTCCATAAACCAACTCAAAAGGAGACATACCAATTGACTTCTTTTGACTTACCTGATCAGCCCATAGCGCATTCACCAGCTTCTTATGCCAACTCTTCTTATTGATGTCCAGCAAATTTTTAATGATATTGACTAGAGACTTATTAGAAGATTCCGCCAAACCATTTCCTTGCGGGTGATAGGCGATTGAATGCCCCAAAATGATTTTATATTTCGCACAAAAATCAATCATCTTTCTTGATTTAAAAGCTGCTGCATTATCTGTGATAAATTTACTCGGGCAACCAAAACGGGACAAAATGTTGTTCTCAAGGAAAGAAATAATTACCGAATCGGTGGCTTGTCATGTGGGCACTGCTTCGATCCATTTCTTAAAGTAATCGGTGGCTGTTAGAATCCATCTATGCTGTCCTGATGAAGGAGGATGGATTTCCCCGATGAAATCCAAACCCCACTGCTGGAAAGGGGCGCTTACCTCAATAGGATTGAGTGGCAATGGTTGTAATTTATGTCTTCCTTCGAAAATCTGGCACTCATGGCAACCTTTTACTGTTTTGTAGACATCAGCAAACAATGTCGGCCAATAGTACCCAGCTCTCAAAATCTTATTGGCAGTTGTCTTCCAAAAATGATGACCCCCGTAGTCACCTTTGTGAAAATCTTCCATTACCTTCTTCGCTTCTTCCTCCACCAAAAAATTTAATAACACACCACCTGGATCCTTCCAATAAAGTGCAGAATTCAAAATACAAAATTTTGCAGCCTTGAGTTTCAAAGTGCTACCTTTGTTTCTAGTCATGCAGGGTGGTGATGACAAATTTTGAAGAACATAGATGATATCTGAATACCATGGGGAATCAAGAAAAATTTCCGATACCTGAAGTGGCGAATTCTCCTCATCTTCATCAGACATAGCAGCAATCAGATTTATGTCTAATGCGTGCAAATTGGATTCAGCCATAAGCTTCGCCAGCCCCTGTCCCTTGATAAGCTTGGTGGGCCTTATTTCCATATCATATTCCAGCAAAGCTGTGATCCACTTTCCACGTCTTCCTTCCGGATCAGCCTGTACTAAAACATCTTTCACGGTAGCGTTAGGAACATAAGCTAAAATATGGGAATGCAAAATGTATACCTGGAAATCCTTCAATGCCTTTACCAGTGCCAAATCTTGTTTCTCAATGATGTTGTATTTCAGGGCTGCGTCTCTAATAGTTCGACTGAAAAACGCTACGGGCTTCTCATGTCCATATCTTTTCTGCATTAACATAGTTGCCATGGTATGTTCTGAAGCAAAGGAAAACAAAATGAAATCTTGGGTGTAATCTGGGCTGATTAACACTGGAGCTGAAGATAGTGCCAACTTCACCAAATTAAAGGACTTTACCGCATCTTCAGTCCACCTCACTTGGCTGTCCTTTTTCAGCATATTTGTTATTTCTCTCAAATGCTCAGCAAGGTTAGGGACAAAACGACGCAAAAAGTTCATCTTACCATTAAAAGACTGAATCTCTTTCTTGTTCCTAGGAGGGTCAATTTGCTGGATTGCTTCAACACGTGCCGGATCAATATGAATGCCATCTTTGGAAATAATGTGACCAAGTAACTTACCTTCATCCATGGCGAATAAGCTCTTCTTAGGATTAAGCGAGACACCATATTTTCTGCACTTCTGAAAAACAACTTTCAAGTGATATATATGCTCTTCATCGGAATTGGAAAACACCGTCAAATCATCGAGGTATATAACAAGGAAAACATCTTTTTCATTCGCAAAAGCCATGTCCATCGCTCACTGGAAAGTTGCACCAGCATTCTTCAAACCAAATGGCATCTTGGCATAGTGAAATGTCCCCCACGGAGTAGTGATGGCTGTTTTGTCACGGTCATCCTCATGGACCAAGATTTGGTTATATCCAGAATAACCGTCAAGTAGTGACATCCGAGATGTACCCACTACTCGCTGCAATATATGATCCATCTTAGGAAATGGATAATTGTCCTTCAATGACACCTTGTTAAAATTTCTGAAATAAATACACAACCGGATCTCACCTGTCTTTTTCCGCACTGGCACTAGATTGGAAATCCAATCAGAAAATCTGATAGGAACAATGATTCCTGCTTTATACAACCTGTTTACCTCCTTCTCAATCGATGGCAGCAATTTCGGATTGATTCTTCTTAGATTTTGTCTGAAAGGCTTCTGATTGGGCTTAGTGGGGATAGTATGCTGAATGATATTGGTGTCAGACATCTTTAAATCTGAGTAATCCCAAGCGAAAGCATCAGCAAATGAAGACAACAACTCACATATTCAGCTCTTACCTCCGGTGATAATGATTTGGATAACTTTACCATTTTGGGGTTTTCAGTTGTCCCAATATTTACATCTTCTACTCCTTTTTCAGTCGGTCATAAAGTTGGCTTCTTGGCCACATCATCCTGATCGAAGAGTTCTTCTAAAGGTATCAAACCTTTAGGAATAATGTTATCTTTCAGTTGCAACACCTCCATTTGATTAACTTGAACATCATCGCCATCATCAAATTCTACATCAATTGAGGTATCTTTGAACTTACCTTTAATTTGCAGAAAATCATTAATCTCATCATCATCTTGAAAAACTTGCCAACATCTTTGATTATCTGGGACGGTAGGACAGTGCTTCACATGGATTTCGAACTTATTGCTTGAATTCATTGGGATCTTCAAGTTACTTGCTGCCTTGGCAAGCGCATCTGCAATTCCATTTTGAATGCGAGGAATACAAGTCAAGGTATAATCTGAAAACTGCTTCAAAATATCAAGGACAACATTCCGGTAAGCCCGCATCCATGGATGTTTCGTTTGATATTCTCCCTTTACCTGCTTAATCACCAATTCGGAGTCGCCATAGACCACAATTCTCTTAGCATTCAGCTTTCTAAAAATCTTTAGGCCAGCAATCAGAGCTTCATACTCAGCCTCATTGTTCGAATAATCAAATGCCAACTTGTAAGAACATACTCATACATTGCTTGGTACCTTGTTAGGAGCGGAAAAAGGACTGCGTACCCAAATACCAATCCCAACACCATCATTGCCGACTGCACCATCAAAATCCATGGTCCATATACCCTCTTCATCATCCTCTAAGTGCTGAAATTGTGCTAGCTCTGTTTTTTCTGCTTGCTGTCCACTATCTTTAGCTGATTGCTTAACTGTGCTTTCCAGTAGCTGCCTTTCTTTCTGCAAAACTTCTCTGAAATTCTCGGTAATCTCTGGGATATCTTCTGCTTGAACCAACTGAATATCTACATCATTAAAACTATCGGCAAAAAAAACAAAATACTCTAGATTTGTCTGTACATAATTAAGCGGATGATTAACCGGTTTCTCCTTCGTGGTAATCATATACTTCATTTTTTGTTCCCGATACAAATTTCTCATTTGACCAAACACATGAATCGTAGCATAGGAGAAATCTAATTGTAGTGTCCCTTTCAATTTTTCTCCCCAAGATCTGGAAAGCAACATACCAAATCTCGGAGGGATGTCTGCTACAACAACGTCCATCAAAACATTCTTTGTAGGAATCTGATCCAAACTTACAACCAAGTCTTTAATGAGCCCAATACATCTCACTCTGCTAGAATCAAATGAATAAAGATCGTGGTACTTCCTGTTAATGTCTAAACACAACTTCTCCATGATTTCTTTCGGCATAAGGTTATGGGAAGCACCGGAATCGAACATGGCATTATGCAACACAAAATCATGCAACTGAAGACTGATATAAAAAGGAGGTACTTCGTTGTCCGGAGAATCACCATCTAAAGCTGGTCCAAATATCAGTTCCGATTGATCATCTTCAATATTCACCATGTCAGACATGGGATCGAAATTCAAAATTCTAGAAACTTGACCTTTATAACTGTTGTTCCTCATTAATTCAGTCAAGGGGATGGATACCTTCAATTTTGAAATTTCATTCTCCAAACTAAAAGCTGAAGTCTTTTCGATCTCTTTGGCTGGAACCTCTTTCTTTTCAACCTTCTCTCTCGATGTAATCGACTGATTTGATTTTTCTGTTGATGATGACTTAGTGGCAACAGAATCAACTACCTCTTTTTCTTTCTTTTGTGCAATATGTGAATCATTTTTAGGCGCTGAAACTTCCTTCCTCTTCTGAATTGGATTGACTGGTACATCTCTGTTTCTAAGAGAATATTGCTTCTGCTGAGCTGACAATGCATTCATGTAACCTCTCTGATACTCATCCGACTCCTCCTCAAGGGCTGCATCGTTAGCTAGGATAAAATCCTCATCTCTTTGTACCGCTGAACATTCTGCATACTCTTCATCTTCGGTGATATAAATGGGAAAATAATCAAGAGTAAAGAAATGATTTTCCTCCCCCACCACATCATCTTCATCATCTGAATCCTGACCAACAAAATTCTGCTGAAGAGGTGTCTTTACTTGCTGCTGGACTGCTGGTTCTTGTGCTCGCTGTTCTCGTTGCTTAATCCTGAATTGGGGCTGCTGCTGACTACGGAAGTTAGGATTCTAAGCTTGTGGTTCAGGCTTATCAATAGTGAGCCTTTCGAACATCTTTCCCATTTTGTGAAGTATCTTATCTGTAGATGTAGAAGCTTCTTCCTTTATCACAACTTTCTTCTCGGCTTTCAGTCTAGCTCTCTTATCATTCAAGTTTGCCTCAACACTCACGGAAATCTTCTGCATGTCCTCTAAAGTAGGCGGATCTCTATCTCGTAATGAATAGCCCATCTCTGGATCAAAACCATCTGGGAATTTTAACAAAGCTGACTTCTTAGAAGGCCTCAAGTCATCAGGAATTGCATTATAAACCACATTAAATCTGATAATATAGTCTTGGACGGACTCACCAGGATTGCGCTTGATCTTAGTATACTCAGAAGTGATTTGCAACGGATCTTTCTTCATCTCCCACCGATCTAGAAACTGTCTCTGAAGGTCTTCTAATGTATTAATACTTCCGGTCTGTAAAGCTCTGAACCACTTGCGTACCTCACCTCCAAAAGTTTGGACAAACAATCTCATGGAGACATTCTCTTCATCAATTTCATGCAGGTCCAAAAAGTCTGTCATTCTAACAATATGCTGCTAAGCAGGCACACTTTGAGGAGTACCATCAAACAAAGGAATTTTACTCTGATAATCAACGGGCATAGGATCCAAATTTGCTGGCAAAACGAGAGGTGCGAATCTAGCAGCCATGGCTCTTGGTGGATTTATGATCTGTCTTGGAGAAATGGGTGGAATAGGAGTAGTAGGTGTTCAAGGTGTATGCGGTGGAGATGGAGGAGGAACTACTGTAGATTGCTGATCAGATATGGATGGCTATACTAGAATAGTAGGAATGAAAGAAGGCTCAACGTGAACTTGTGAATCAGATGTAATTACTGATGGACCAAGAGTTTCAAAAGAAGATTCAATAAAATCGGGAATATCCGTTGCCACAATAGAGTTCTGAAGGTTCAGAATGTAATTATCAATGGATCGATTAGCTTGTTCAACCTCAAGATACTTAATGAACTCGGGATTTATGATGGTAGAACTAGTAGCACTTTCAGATTTGGTTTCGAACAAGGATAACTCGAACTGATCATCAAACTCGATGTCTTCGATGTATTCAAATACAGTAGGGTATGAATGAGATTTAAACAGAGGAAACACAGGAGCTTCTCGACGGAAAATTCTAGGAATCAGGTTGGGATTCTCATACATTGGAGGCAGATTAGGATCGGGATTTGATCTAGTATGCCTTCTGGAATCCAGTGTATTGATCTATTCAAAAATCAAAGGACAAAATGATCTATTCAGCCTGTCAAATTCTAGACTCAATCACCCAAAAGTCCAGAATGATATAATTTACTGGGGTAAAACACAAGAAAAATGTCACATTCACAAGCTAAACCGGAGATCGACTAAAGCAACGTTTATCTACTTTCGCTAATGCAAGGCAAAAGCGTTTCGAAAGCTACCTGGCGTGACTTCAGACTCCGTCTATAACTTATGAAGCAAATAACATCAACGAGCAAACCATTTTCCCCAGTATGGTCGCCACTATGTTAGTTCCCAAAACCACCCTAGGCTGAAATAAGGCAGAAGAAGGACAACACCAAACCACGCTCAGCCTCGTAGCTAGCCCTACGAGGACAGGAGAGGGCTCTCTCCGGGTCAATCTCAAGAAAAATGTTCGAAGGAGCTTGAGATGGCTAAAACAACAATTGATCTTAGGCTAGATAAACAAATAGGAAGGTTTGATTTTGATTTTTGGGATTTTTTTTTGGAAAAAGGGAAAAACAATTTTGGGCTTGGGGATTAGACCAAATTCTTGCAGAGTTCAAGTTGGGGCAGGATACACAACGGATTTTATGTCTTAGATCGAGTAAATGGATGGAAAATACTGTTGAGGAGATGAAGAGGGCAAGAGAGTGCAAGGATCCTCTTCAAACGGACGAAAAACACGTAAAACTAAACAAAATTTTAAGGCAGAGCACCAGCAAATCAATGAATTCTACCTCAATTACTCATTTGTTTAATTCAGAAGCAAAGAGAAGGGAAATTGCATACATATAACATTAATGAAACGTAAAATAACATGATAAGAACATCATCAAAACTCAAAATCCACAAGGATCCCAACAAGTGCTGCAAAACTCTGGTCTTTCCTTTGCCAAAAACTGAAAATGGATATACAATGAGGTGCCAAACTTTTCCCAAGAGTCCAACCTTGAAATGTCTCAGAAAATACAATATATAGACCATCCTAACCCCTTCCCATGCCTCTATGGGTCGAGTTCATCCTTCTAGGAGCAGTTTGAACCAATTCTAAACAAGGAGCTGAAATCTAGGCAGCCAAACAACTTGCCTCTAAAAGGAAGGAAACTAATTCATTCATTTAATTTTCACTTTTTAGTGAATGAATCACCTAGAAAAAGTAAATACATGCCAAAATTACATCATGGTTACCATATTACATCAAGCTAGATAAAGATTTACATCAAGAGGTGAAACTAGTCAAAACTGGCCGAATTTCTGAGTTGAAAGGCAAAAATTGGGTCAAAATTCTCTATGCGTCGCGCCCAAAAGCTCTATGCGCCGCACTACTTTGGACCTATTTTTGGAGCATTTCCTGAAGTCCAAATTGCGCTCATGATAGCTTGTTGGAAAGCCCTGGATGTCTGCTATCCAACCCAAGTGAAATTTTTCAATTTGGAGCTCATTTTTCCCTCCAAAACTTCATTCTCCCAAGACTACGTCCTGCTGGTGCAAAAGGTGGCAGAAAGGTGATTTTCATGGTGTTTTTGGCCCTTTAGGCAACCCAGAATGTGATGAAATGCTTCGGACATTCCTGAACATACATAATATATCATGAAAAACCCAAAAATGCAAAGTTTTCCTCCAGAAGATGTCCCAATCATAAGCGCGCGTTGGGTGGCGCGACGCATCAGGCGGAAAAACTTGTTTTGCAACCCAAAATTTTCAAAATGAAAAAATATTCTCCAAATTTGCTGAAATTTGGAGTGAAGGTCTCCCATCATGTCTCATGCTCAGCCAAGGAAGCTTCGGCCAAGATTCAGAGTGGATCCGGCCTCTTTCGACGTTTCAGTGCCTTTCTCAACCTTGCCTTCAAGATCTTCATTTTTGCTCTGTAAACGTGTGTACGGGCCCGATAGTGAGTCTTCATGTGTCTGAGCATGTCTTTTTACCTATTGGCCTTTGCCAAGAGCTTCTCCAGATGAATTTTGACATGCGTAAGGCAAGTCTCTCGCTCAATCGGTGTCATGTCACCTGGTCTCTTCCGGGCCAATTCCCGGTCTTCACGGATTTGCCGCAACTCTATGAGTGTGTGCTGATCCTCCAGCTGTTTATTACGCTGCTCCAAATAATTTATAACCCATTGAGCTCTCTGCAACTTCACAGTCAAAGTGTCAATCTCAGCCTTTTGTTCCTGGATGATCTCTTTCAGCT
Organism: Pinus albicaulis; assembly: GCA_034641835.2. Lineage (NCBI taxonomy): Eukaryota > Viridiplantae > Streptophyta > Pinopsida > Pinales > Pinaceae > Pinus > Pinus albicaulis. Next base: position 197,947,442 of record CM076576.1, read on the forward strand.
TCGAGCTAGGAGAGCTCGCATCAACATCGATCAAAACAAAATCAGTATCTTGGCCTCCCGAGGGGCCCTCATCGTGCATAGGCCTCTTGCCTCTGTTCTGAAATTATACCTATGCTGATTTAGAAGGAGATACCCCTTCCATGCCATGTGGAGATAGTACTCGCGCTGCTGATGAAGATAACGAGACCCCTTCCACCCCTGGTGGAGATAGTACTCGTCGTGCTGCTACAAATAAGGATCTGTGGCCTCTCTGATATGTCACACACAATAGAGCACTGATAGGCTTAGTCTCAGGAATCTCAAACTGATGTGAAGGTTCTGCCTCATCATGAACAATCTCGGGAGGAGGCTGGGGTGCTGCAAAGAAATCACAAGAAATGAACTCATCCCACGAGATGCCCTGTAATCCAAGCTGATGCACTACAATGATTTTGATGAGTGCATAATGATAGATGTTGTTATGCTGCTGCTCCGGAGTCTTCTTCTATACAAGGATCATCATCCGCACTCTCGTGAAATGCATCAAAAGCCGGATGTGATACGCATACAAGCGTGAAAAGCGACCTTCACAACTGAAGTATCTAATGATCAGTTTCATCAATGGTGCATACTCTTCCTTCAGAAACCGGAATGGAAAAACCCTGCTCAACTGCCTCAAATATCCAGATCTGATGTAAGGCTCATAATAATATCTATCCAGCTACTGTCTCTTATTCCATTCCTCACCAATGTTCGGTATCCCGGTCGCCTCAGAAATAGTCTCTGGTGTCACGGTGAAGTTTACTCCAGCAAGGTTTACATGACCATTATGCAAATGTGGGACAAATAGGGGGGCTAACTCATGATGATGCTGAGTTCGGGCAATCATCTCACAATACTAGAAGCATGACTGACGCTGAAAACAATCCATTGCAAGCGGGCAGGCCTGCAATTGGGTCAAAGAAGTGGGCTCCTCCCTGACATGCCTGCCACTTTTGTGAGATCTCCTCGGTACATTAAGCTCTGCGGTTGAATCACTATCCTTCTCATATCCTTGCTCATATGGTGAATCTATCTCTGACATGATACTGAAATGTGTTTGTCAACTGTGTGCTTGGTTGGTCAGAAAATGAGCAATTGGTGTATCTGTTTTAATGCCAAATGTGTCACATATATATCAAGGTGCTATAAGAAATACCACAGTGGGAAAAGGACTGTCAAATGAGTTCCAAGTGTGAAGACAGCCACTGTTTGAGGGACATAGGAATTTGGGGATTTTAATGGGAATGAGTGATAGTAATAAGGGTATTTTTTAGGGATAGGAGTGCAATGAAAATATATAAGTGAAATCAAGGACATAAGCCAGCCCTTGAATGTTTGGTAATCAGGGTTTTATCAATGCTATGAAGTGGTGGGAAAAGATAGGGTTTGGGAATTTAAAACATGGGACAAAGGGTATAGGGATATGGGATAGTGGTATAACAATGGGACTGTGCTATAATGTGACAAAGCTAACAGTGATAACAATGATAGTAATTTCAGTGATAAGAGCACACATAACAATGGAATGAGAGTGTTTGGCAAGTTCAAGTTTTTGACACCCAATTTCAAATTACAATCACCTCTCTTCAAACCCTATGGAGAAAATTTCAATATAGGTATAGGGTTGAGTTTTTCACCATTTAAACACCAATGTCTTCACTTCTAAACACATCACACATAAACAAAATCACTGCACAAGCCTTGTGGACTTACTTGGAGAAGAATCGAGCTGAAACAATTCGAATTTTTGTGGAGTGAATATGAATTTCGGCCTTAGGGCTCTATGCGATGCGCGCTGACCCAATGCGCCGCAGCCTTTGGGTGCACCGCGCAAGAAGGAAATAACACAACGAATTTCGGCTCTATGCGCCGCGGCCCGTGGGTGCGTCGCGCCTCTGCCCAGTGCGCCGCGCGCAACTTAACTCACAGTCAACCTTCCTCAAAATGCAGATTTGCTCTTTCACTCCAAAAATCGACTTCTCTCTGAGATTTTTTGAATGAAACTCATTGCAAATGAATAAATAACCTTGAGAAATATCTTGAAAGAGATGGCTTTGATTTTTACTTCTTCAAAACCCATTTTGTAATGTTCTTTTTATTTTGGCACTTTGTCATTTAATAAAACTCTGTCTTTTGTCTTTTCACTGATTTTCTGAGTTTTGACTGATGAAATTGGTTGATTTCTTACAGGGATTTTGGCGTTGAACTTTGGCAAAGGAAAACCAGAGTCTGCTTTGAAGTCTTCATGGTGGAAGAATACATGATTATTACAAAAAACAAATTCGACAATTTCTTATTCAAAACAGAGTTTTGAACAAGAAATGTCCTCAAACATTTTTGATAATAAAATTTTGAACTGAGAAATTATTGGAAATCATCCTCATGGCCTGCGGGCATTATAGGACAGTTCAGAAGACCGAATCCTAGACTCAAAAACTAAAATTACTCTTTTTGACCAAAATAGCATTTATGAATGCAAATGACTTAAAATGAACTTTGATGATTTTGGAGAAATTTTGACTAACCCAGCAGGTACAGGCATGAGGGAAACAAGAAAACCAAACCCTTCCGTCAGTCAATGGCATGCCCCTAACGGAATGCAGATGAATGAGCGGAATGAGACACCTAAATAATGAAATGCAATAAGAGGAATGATCTCTGACGGAGGGCTGTAAAGACCGACTCTAACACTACAAACAACAACGTTGGATTCCAGGTAAGCCTTCCTCGCAAGTCGGTTTATTTACGATTAGGAACCTGCACTGTAGCGTGTTTTATTGTTGCTAGACCCGATCTGGGCTAGTAGGGATCGCCTCTGTCTGCAGAGGGGATTTACCTCCTCAACAATTTACCTCCTCAACACTCGGTGACAGAGCATCTAAACGCCTTAAATACTTTGGTAATTCAGTTGTCATCTGTTGATATTAAAATCTTAGATGAAGATAAGTGCATTATTTTTTTGTGTTCTCTACCAGACTCGTGGGATAGTCTAGTTATTGCAATAGGTAGCAATACAACTACCTTTAATTTTGATGATATTGTCTCAGCCTTGCTGTCGAAGGAAATGAGACGGAGAAATATGGAGGGCCAGAATGGAGATGCCTTATTTGTACGAGGAAGGTCCCAAAAAAAAACAAGAATAAGGTTTCGAGTGGGAGATCTAAATCTAGAGGGAGATCTAAATATCCTAGAAAATTTGTAAAGGTGTGTTGGAAATGTGGAAAGGAAGGGCACTACAAAAAGGACTACAGATCTAAAGCTCTTGAGAAAGGAAAGGGATCTGATGATTCTCCTTCTGCAAAGGCAAAAACCACCTCGGATGAAGTTGGTGATGTGTATTTGGCTTCTTCCTCAAATACACATGTATATCATGAGTCATGGTTGATTGACTTGGGTGCATCCTTTCACTTCACTCCTCATAGGAGTGGTTCTGTGAGTATGAGAAATATGATGGCGGTGATGTATTCTTAGGTGATGATAGGAAGGCTAGAATCTTTGGACGTGGAACAGTCAAGTTGAAGCTGCAAGGTGGAAGGATTATAACACTTCCTGGTGTTCTGCACATTCCTGCATTGGCTAGAAATCTGATTTCTGTAAGCAAGATGGATGATGCACGTGTAAAAACAGTGTTCAAGAAAGATGCATGTAAGAAGGTTTGGGGAGCACTGGTATTAATGCGGGGAGTTCGCATTGGAACTTTGTACAAGCTTCAGGGAAACACTATTATTGATGGGTGCAACAGTTCTGTGGTTCCCGAAAGTGGAGCGGAAAGCCTAGCGGTCTCTGGAGAAAATACCATGCTATGGCATTAAAGGCTTGGACATATTGGAGAGAAGGGACTTCAGATACTACATGGAAATGGTGTGGTAAAAGGTATGTCTAATAACTCTCTGGATTTTGATTTCTGTGAACATTGTGTATATGGGAAGCAGAATCGGGTGAGTTTTCCTTCTGGTGCTAAGAGGGCGAACAAGATATTAGAGCTTGTGCACAGTGATGTGTTTGGACCTGTGTCGGTTCCATCATTGGGTAAGTTTGTGTACTATGGTTCATTCATAGATGACTTCTCAAGGAATACATGGATATATTTCTTGAGGAAGAAATCTGAAGTCTTTGACAGATTTAAATAATTTAAGGCTTTGGTGGAAAACCAGACAGAGAAGAAGATAAAGGTGTTGAGGAAAGATAACAGTGGGGAGTTCTGCAAGAAGGAATTTGAAGATTTTTGTAAGAAGTGTGGTATAGCACGACATAAGACTACTACATACACACCTCGGAAAAATGGAGTTGCAAAAAGAATGAACAGAACGCTGATGGAAAAGGCAAGAAGCATGCTCAGTGGTACCGGGTTAGGACAAGAATTCTGGGCAGAGGCAGTGGAGATTGCATGTTACTTGGTTAACAGATCACCTTCATCAGTGTTGGAGGATAAGACTCCACATGAGATATGGACTGGTAAGAAACCCTCTCTTTCACATCTGAGGGTATTTGGATGTGATGCATATGTACATGTTCCAAAGGAGAAAAGGATCAAGTTGGATAATAAATCTGAAAGGTGCATCTTTATTGGGTATAAGGATGGTTTAAAGGGTTACAAGCTTTGGAACCCAGAAACAAGGAAGGTTGTGTACAGCCGAGATGTGGTGTTTAGAGAAGTGAAAGATATTGTTAAACATGAAGTCCTACCAAAGGAACCTGAGAAGATAGAGTTTGAGCTAAAGGAGGATGAATCAGACTCTACAATAGAAGAAGACTCAGAAGAGGAAGAGCCACAAACTCCAGCTGTGAGAAGATCAGTTCGGGAAAGAAGACAACTAGAAAGGTATAGTCCATCTACTTTCTATTCAAATTTTTCTTTAACTATAACTGATGATGATCCCAGAACCGTCAGGGAGGCAGTAGATTCAGAGGATGGAAAACTCTGGAAGGAGGCCATGGTTGATGAAATGGAATCCTTGCATAAAAATGAGGCATGGGATCTGGTGGAGTTGTCAGCTGGAAGGAAGCCCATCGAGAGAAAATGGGTGTTTAAGAAGCAGATGAATGTAGAAGGCAAGGTGGAGAAATAAAAAGCTCGATTGGTAGCAAAAGGTTATTCCCAGGTTCCAGGAATTGATTTTGGTGATATTTTTTCTCATGTTGCCAAAGTTACTTCTATTAGATTACTTTTATCTGTTGTTGCTGAATTTGATTTTGAGGTAGAACAGATGGATGTGAAGAAATCATTTCTTCACGGGGATCTGGAAGAGGAGATCTACATGAAACAACTTGAAGGCTTTATGGTGAAGGAGAAGAGAGAACTGGTATGCAGGTTAAAGAAGTCTTTGTATGGGTTAAAACAGTCACCAAGGATGTGGTATCAAAAATTTGATACCTATATACGGGGACTTGGCTTCAACAGAAGCAAGGAGGATCACTATGTTTATTTTAGATTAATTAGTGATCATGTTATTTATTTGGTCTTGTATGTGGATGATATGTTTTTGATTGGAAATGACAAGGAAATTATCCAAGATTTGAAGACCCAACTGTTCTCCAAATTCGACATGAAGGATCTTGGTGCTGCAAACTATCTTTTGGGCATGGAAATTAAGAGAGATCGGGAAAAGAGGAAACTTTGGTTAAACTAGAGGAAGTATGTCGAGACTATCTTTTAGAGGTTCAATATGTAGGATAGTAAACTGGTGAATGTTCTGATTCCTGTAGGTACAAAGCTGTCTGTTGAACAGTGTCCCAAGACACAAGAAGAAGAGGAGGATATGTCCCGTGTTCCATATGCAAGTGAAGTGGGTAGCTTGATGTATGCAATGGTCTGTACTAGACCAGACATTGCACATGCAATGGGAGTATTGAGTAGGTTTATGTCAAACCCAAGGAAGGAGCATTGGACAGCAATAAAGCGGGGTTTCAGATATTTGCATGGCACTAGTGATTATGGCTTGTGCTACCAGGGAAGACCAGGATTGGAAAGAGTGTTGGACATTCGTGGTTTTGTTTATTCACACCGGGATGGATGTAGGTTTTAACCCTGAACATAAATTATCTACACACGAATCTTATAACAGAAAATAAACAATATCGAGAGCATAAAACATAAAACAGATAAACACAGATATTTTCCCCTGGATCCCAAATTGGGACGACCAGCTTGATTTTTCATTATATTCCTTTTAGTGTTACAACACACATATATACATGCCGAAGCATACATAAACCCCAATCCATTAACCCTGGATTAGAACATAACCGTAGTTCCCTTGACCGGATCTACAAAATACCAGGGGCCGAAAACCATCGTACCCCAAAACCATGTGCAAACTCATGCACAAAACATGGGTGGGTCCGCATATGAGTTGGTGAATAATTTTTAGAAAAATTTTAAATTAGCGAATCCTTTTTTTGGAAAAAGCATGGAAAATTAGCCCACTTGCGAATATTAGCCCCTAAATTTTTCCTTGCTTATATGTTCTCATAATATGAATTATTCAATAGTAAATTTAAAGAACATAATTTGTTTTAATGCACATTTTGATTCTGCCTTTGAATAATTTCAATGTTTTCAACTAAAATTAAGTAAATGAATTCTTAATTGCTCTTTACTTAATGGAAATTATTTCACTTATTTCTACTCACTTCATTTAAATTTACAAAATCCAATTAGGTCAGTTGCCTTGCCCTGTGAAATCTATCTATAAATGTTGAAACAGATCCACTCCTTTAAGTCTTAGACTCCATAGCCCAATGGTAATTTAGACATTAAGCAACCAAACAATTTAAATCAATCAAACAAACATTGAGCTTTCATAACTAGAATAATATCTCAATATAAAAAAATCTAAATCTGACAGAGAGATCCCTCTCTGAAGCTGGCAAGGCTAGATCCTAGCTTCCAAAGTGGTTTTGTGGTTACCTCTGGGTTTCCTTCATAGCCTTGGGCAATTACAGAGTGATAACAGGTTCTTCAAAGAAATTTTTAAAGACCTAGAAACTATTCCAAGATGCCAAACTTGGTGTATCAAAACATGTATTGCCATGTTCATTAGTCATTAGCTATCTTCACACATATACACACCCTCACATATCTCATGAGAGGGAGAGGATAATAAGGTACGCATATTCATTCACTATTACATTTTGAGTCAACAAGAAATGTTAATTTCGACCAAAACTTTTTGCATTATTTTATGCCTTCGAATTGGTTGTTAAAAAAATGAAAAAAAAAACTAACGTCTCTTAATTAATGCTTCTAAATTTCATATTACTATTATGAGGTTGGAGACTCGAATTTCTACTTGGATAATTTATTAGGTTTTGGCTTTGGATTATTGCTTAAGAAAATACCATTTTATCAATGTTCAAGTTGTCATTTTATCCACATTCAAACATCAATATATCAACATATAGGTTCCATTTCAATTGTCTAAACATCATTTTTCAGCAACGCGCATATGATACATATGAGGAAATTAACCATCTCTCATGACATGGGTTTGGAAATATTTTGAGAGTTGCAATGCTTGTAATTGGTAGCATCAAGGAGAGAAAATTTTATGTTTATATAATTACCTAGAAATCATACTTTACAATTGTACATAGCCATACTTGATAAAATCATATTTCAACAATAAACTCTTCCTCACAATTCCTACCACTTTTCATGTTGAGATTGCAACAAGATGATGAGCTTAGTGAAAAGAGTCACCTTCACTAAGTGGGTCCGCAGGCTATTTTTGGCGCAAGTCTATTTTTAGACATGTCGATCATATTATATGAGTTGCAGGATGCTATTTGTAGATGGTTGGTCAAATGTGAAAAATAGATGAGATTCTATTTTTAGAATATTGGGCGAAGTCTATTTATAGATCGTCAATCTAAAAATAGATATGTCGAATATTATTAGCTCTTAATAATATTTAGACTATAAACATTATCTTATTTTCTTGGAGCACTTCAGTTAAGTGCACAGATGTGGCACAGGAGCTGACATAAGGAATTACACTATTCCTTAGGGTTAAGTGGAGCTATTGCATGGAGACTTCAATTAGAACTCATGTGACAGAGTTTGGTGGAGTTGTGTTCAGTTTAACTTAGTTAAACATAGTTGAGCTAGTTGTGTCTAGTCTAACTGATTGATACACTAGTGAGAGTGGTGTGAATTAATTATTAATTAATTCACTAATTATTAACTCATTAATCAAATGAATAATTCGTCAGTTAACTACAGTGCATGGACAGTTTCAGTGGAGACCAGTGAAGAGGTAGGTGAAAGATCAGTGTGACTATCAGTTGTGACTATAGTGTTGCATGATTTGCAACAAAAAGTGGTTGGATATGCCAATGAGGATTGCGTGAGCAAGGCTGGACCAATTCAAGTTCATTCAGAGCCATTCTTTAGTTGTGATTGCGCAGTAGAGGCAGGCTAGCAGGTGGCAGAGATCGATGCATGGGATTTTCTTGATCATACCTGATTAGTGTGTAGCAATTGGAGATTGTACTGAGAGCTTGTGAGGAGATTTGTATGATGATTGTTACGTTATCTCTATGACATAAAATATACAGATATTTGGGGGTTTTCAGCTTTAAGCTTTCCCATAAATTACTGTGTTCAGATGTGTGAATTTTTTTATGGTTTTAATGTGTGCATGCAATTGATTTTATTTCCACAAGTAATGATCAATAGTAGAAGAGATTATGTATTGTGCATGAAGTCAAATAGTGTGTGATTAGGATAATATCAGATGTATAACATATCATTTATATAATTTCTACATGGTATCAGAGTAGTATTGATCATTGGAGCAATTTCAAAGCATTAAAGCGGTTGAGTTTTGTGCTGGTGGAATTCGAATTTGCAGTAGTGTTTTCTTAGTGTCAAAGTTGAGATGTCTTTCAACGGATTGAGATTGGAGTATGCCCTTGAGGGAAGCTCGAATTATATTTCATGGAAGGACAGGATGGAGGCGGTGCTGAAGGATAATGGGTTGAAGGAGTTCATAGATGCATAAATTCCAAAACCTGCTTCTAGCGATGCTGACGCACTTGATGCATGTCAAAAGAAGACAACAAAGTGTCGAAGGATTCTGTTGGAAGGTGTGAAGGATCACATAGTTTCCAGCCTTCATGGTAAAGCTTCTCCATTCTTGATGTGGAAATATTTGACAGATTTGTTCCAAAGCAAGAGCGACCAAAGGAAGTTGGCGCTTAAGGATAAGCTCAGGAATATAAAAATGGAGAAAGGCGACAGTATACGCAAGTACCTCACGAAGTTTGTCCAGTGCAGGGATGAGCTAGGAAGTGTGGGGGTTACTTTAGATGATGAGGACTTGGTGAGCTTGGCTCTCCTTGGGCTTCCAAAGAGTTGGAATTCCTATCAGGACTTTGTCAATGGTCGGGAGAAACTGCCAGGATGCGAGTGACTTTGGTCGGATCTTGTGCAAGAGGAGATAAGGTGGAGTACCAGGGATGGATCTTCATCGAAGAATGCAGATGAAGAAAATTGCGCTTTGGCTGCCAAAGCAAGGAAGGGGAAGGGAAATAAGAATGCTTCTCAATCCAGTGCGGAAGGCAAGAAGTAGGACATGTCCAAGGTGAAGTGCTTTCACTGTCACCAACACGGACATTACGCCACTAATTTTCCACAGAAGAAGAAAAATAAGTAGGCTACTGGATCTGCAGCTGGAGAGGCCTTAGCCTCATAGTTTGAGCTGGATTTTTTGCTGATTGCATGCTTGGTCTCAAGTGTGATGGGATCAGTGTTGTTTCTTGACAGTGGTGCGTCTTTCCATATGACCAGAGACAAATATTTGTTTACTGATCTGGATGAGAAAGATCTTGGAGTGAACATTGAGATGGGCGATGATGGTAGATACAGTGCGACCGGTATCGGTACCATTTCCTTTGAGAGGGAGTCTGGTAAACCCTTCGTATTGAAGGAATTCGTGCATGTTCCAGGATTGAAGAAGAATCTTATCTCTGTGGCGATGTTGGAAGACAAGGGATATGATGTTGTCTTTAGCGAGGGAAAGGCTTTCCTGCGCAGTAAGGCAACTGGTGAAACCCAAAGGATAGGGGTTCGAGTTAAGAACCTTTATCAATTATAGGTAGATGGCTACACATTAATGGCAGGAAAGGTAGAAGGAGTGGTGAGCCGAGATGAGGGCGAGCTATGGCAGAGGAGATTGGGCCATCTTCACCATGGTGCTTTGAAAATTTTGCAGCAGATTCCTACTAGGGTTACCAAGGGTACACTTGCGTAGTTAGATCAGTGCAAGGGATGTACTTTGGGAAAATTTGTGAAATCCACCTTTCACGAGAAGGATAGTCACGCCAAGACGATCCTTGAGAGAATTCACACATACGTGTGTGGAACTTTCTCAGTAGCTTTGACAGCAAAGCACAGGTATTATGTGATATTTGTTGATTATTTTTCCCGTAAGTGTTGAATCTTCTTCATGCAGAAGAAGAGCGAGACATACTCAAAGTTCTATGAGTTCAAGGCACTGGTTGAGAAAGAATCTGGGAAGTAGGTGAAGGCTCTTTAGAGCGACAATGGTGGTGAATTCATCTCTGGCGAATTCAAAGACTTTTGCAACGCAAAAGGAATTTGAAGAGAGCTCATAGTGCCTCATAACCCACAACAAAATGGGGTCACGAAGTGAAAGAACAGAACGATCATGGGTGTTGCACGGGTGATGTTGCATGATCAGAGCCTTCCCATACACTTGTGGGCTAAGGCATGCAATACTGTGGTTTATGTGCAAAACCGTTGTCCTCACAGAGTACTTGGCATGAGTACACCCGAGGAGGCGTTTTCTGGTAAGAAGCCTGATATTTCTCATTTGAGGTGCTGGCATCTGTTTACATTCCATGACAGGATGAGAAGAAAGCCTGGGAGCTGACTCGAGAGGTTGGGATATTTTTAAGAATTACCTTTTATTATCGTGTGTATTTTCCAGACAGTCAGAAGACTATTGTGCGACGGGATATCAAATTTCATGAGGAGAAATCCATGAAGTGTTCGCTTGAGAGGGAGCCAAACTTGCATGCAGATGAGGAGCTATTAGTTCCTAAGGATGAGCCTCAGGATGTGGATCAGCAACTAGAGGAGGTTCATGGAGTGGAAGAAACCACTCATGCAGTGCCAACCATCAGAGGGCGGAAGCGCACTACAGAAGTTGAGCGACTGAATCTTGATGCAGAGAAGATTGTAGGAGCACCTACATCACAACGTAGACAGAGATAGTCACCTCACCGATATACTGGATACATGGCTCTGATGAGCAAGTGTATCGTGACAGAGCCATCCTCTTTCGAGGAAGCTGTGTAGGACCCTGCATGGGTAGATTCCATGGTGGAAGAGTATGATTCGATTGTCAGAAACAGTGCATGGTATATTGTCCCAAGGCCGGAAGGGAAATCAGTGGTAGTGTTCGAGAAGGATCTACAAAGTGAAGCAAGTAGCTGACGAAAGCGTCGAGAAGTACAAGGCAATTTTTTTTTCCCAAGGCTTCTCACATATTGAGGGGATCGACTATGAGGAAACCTTTGCACCTGTCGTAAGGTATTCTTCCATATGGGGGATTCTTGCTCTCTCAGTACAGATGGGGTGGCACATTCATCAGATGGATGTGAAGACTGCATTCCTTAACGAAGTCATTGAGGAGGATGTGTACATAGAGCAGCCCAAAGGTTTCGATATCTTCAGCAGCGAGTCGCATGTGTGCAGGCTCAAAAGAGCACTGTATGGGTTGAAACAAGCACCTCGTGCTTGGTACACACGGATAGAGAGTTATTTCACTAGAATTTGATTCTCCAAGAGTGAGGCAGATTCGAACCTATACCAGATTGTTGTGGAGGATAAGTTGTTGATCATTGTACTTTATGTAGATGATTTGATTCTGACAGGTGATGAACTTTTGATACACTGATGCAAGGTTGATCTTGCAAAGGAGTTTGAGATGAAGGACTTGGACCTCCTTCATTATTTCCTGGGATTGGAAATTTGGCAGTGCAGTGATGGATTGCTTGTGTCTCAAGGCAAGTATGCCCAGGAGATACTGGAGAAGTTCAACATGCATGGTTGCAAGCCTATCGACACTCCTCTTCTTGGTGGATGGAGGAAAGAGGATGCTACATTGGCAGAGGTAGTGGATGCCACTGTTTACCGACAGTTGGTGGGGTAGAAACACTGTATCTAGTCAATACACGACGACACTTGTACTATCGTTGTCAACGGCTTTTCACAAGAAGAGGTTAAGCTTCTCTCAGATTTTTTGGGCGAAGCATATTGAGATCTCAGAGGCACATTGGATATGGAATGCTGAGTACATACGATGGATGAGGGTAATGTAATGGCTTCAGGATGCGATTATACGAGACGGAAAAAAAATAGCACGCTTCCCAGGAGGGATTTTAGTGTCGGGTCGACATCATTTCTTGTTACATTTGAGTAGGAGATTCGGCTGGCATATTTTCAAGCTGAAGTAGAGAGTATATGGTAGCGAGTTTGGCTGCATGCGAAGCTATATGGATGAGGAAGATCCTGGTCGGGTTGTTCGGTTCACACTTAGATCCTACTGTGATATATTGTGATAATCAGAGTTGCATCAAACTCTCGGTTAATCCAGTATTTCATGATAGATCTAAACACATTGACATCTGGTATCATCATATCAGAGATTGTGTGCAGCGGAAGTTCATGTTACTTTCATACATTCCCACGGAGGATCGGGATGCTAATATCTTGACGAAGGCAATCACACCAGAGAAATTGAATTGCTTTCCACAGTGATTGGTGGATAATCCCTATCTTGTTGGGAGGGAATTATTGAATAAACAAGACGATGAGCTTAGTGAAAAGATTAGCTTCGTGCATTGGGCTGTGAGGGGTATTTTTGGTGCAAGTCTAATTTGGAACATGTCGATCATGAGCTATAGGTTGGGATACTGTTGTAGATGGTTGGTCAAGTCGGAAAAAATAGATGGACTTCTATTTTTAGACATACTGGGCGGAATCTATTTTTAGATTGCCAGTCTAAAAATAGATATGTCGAATATTATTAGCTCTTAATAATATTTGGACTCTAAACATTATCTTATTCTCTTGGAGCACTTTAGTTAAGTGCACAGATGTGGCACAAGAGCTAATAGAAGGAATTATGCTATTCACGAGGGGTTGATGAACCCTCATGGAGACTTGATTTATAACTCATGTAATGAGTTTGTGGAGTTGTGCTGGATAACTGAGTTAAACATAGTTGAGCTAGTTGTATCTAGTCTAACTAATTGATACACTAGTGAGAGTGGTGTGAATTAATTATTAATTAATTCACTAAGTATTAACTCATTAATCAACTAAAGAATACATCAGTTAACTACAATGCATGGACAATTTCAGTGGAGACCAGTGAAGAGGTAGGTGAAAGAGCAGTGTGACTATCAGTTGTGACTATAGTGTTGCATGATTTGAAACACACAGTGGTTGGAGATGCCAATGAGGATTGCGTGAGAAATGATGGACCAATTCGAGTTCATTCAGATCCATTCTTCAGCAGTGATTGCGTAGTAGAGGCAGGCTAGCAAATGGCAGAGATCGGAGCATGGGATTTTCTAGATCGGACCTGATTAGTGTGTAGAAATTGGAGATTCTACTGAGAGCTTGTGAGGAGATTTGTATGATGATTTTTACATGATCTCTATGAAATATAATATATAGATAGTTGGGGGTTTTCAGCTTTAAGCTTTCCCATAAATTACTGTGTTCATATGTGTGAATTTGTTTATGGCTTTAATGTGTGCATGCAATTGATTTTATTTCTGCAAGTAATGATCAATAGTAGAAGAGATTTTGTATTATGCATGAAGTCAAATAGTGTGTGATCAGGAGAATCTCGGATGTATAACATATTAGTTATATAATTTCAAGGCAAGTATGCCCAAGAGATACTAGATAAGTTCAACATGCATGGTTGCAAGCCTATTGACACTCCTCTTCCTGGTGGTTGGAGAAAAGAGGATGCTACATCGACAGAGGTAGTAGATGCCACTGTTTACCGATAGTTGGTTGGTTCACTCATGTATCTAGTCAATACACGACTAGACATATGCTATGCTGTTAACCAGCTTTCACAAGCTATGGTTAAGCCTACCAAGCTCTTTTGGAAGGCGGGGAGGCATGTATTGTGATATCTCAGAGGCACATCGGGATATGGATTACGGTACAGACAGTCGGATGAGGTGAAGCTGTGTGGCTTCATGGATGCAGATTGGGCAGGGAGCCTAACAGATAGAAAGAGCACATCTGGAGGGATTTTCAGTATCGAGTCTACAACAGTTTCTTGGTACAGCAGGAAGCAGAGATCCGTGGCACTCAGTTTAGTGGAAGCCAAGTACATGGCAACAATTTTGGCTGAATGCGAGGCTATATGGATGAGGAAGATCCTGTTGAAAATGCAGCAAGATGATGGAGCTTAGTGAAATGAAGTCGCCTTCACTAAGTGGGCCCGCAGGCGAATTCTGGCGCAAAGTCTATTTTTAGACTATGTCTATTTTTAGACATATGGAGCATGGTTCGGGGATTCCAGTTGAAGATCTTGAGCATTGGTCATTCTCATGTTAAAATAGATGAGATTGGATTCTATTTTAGGTCAAGAGGCTCCATTCATTTTAGATTCATTTCTCCCTTGTATTGATAGGGAAGTCAAATATTATTTACCCTTAATAATATTTGGACTATAACCACATGATTTTCGAGCACTTTACTGAGCTGTATGGCTCGCATCTCGATGAGAATCACGCGATTCCCAAGGATTTGATGGCATCATGCATGGTTGACTTCAGTTAGGACTTCAGTGGCAGAAGTTTGGTGGAGTTAATGAGACAGCTAGTGGAGTTGTGTTCTGTTTATTTTAGTTGAACTAGTTGAGATTAGCTTAACTAGCTAATCAATTAGTTATGAGTGGAGTGAATTAAATATTATTTAATTCATTAATTAGTAACTCATTATTCAACTCAAGAACACATCAGTTCACTACAGTGCATGATCAGTTCAGTGGAGACCAGTGAAAGAGGTAGATGAAAAGGTGGAGTTAGCTATCAGTGGCGACATCAGTTGTGCATGAGATTTGCACCACACTTGGAGGAATTGCCCATGATGATTGCGCAGTCAAGCCAAGGGGATTCGAACCTTGGATCTCTATATAGACAGGCCTGGATTGCGCAATAGAGGCAAGGCAATTGGCGGTGAGTTTTGAACCAGTAACCTGTTCAAAACTGAGCTAGTTTGTGAGTAACTTTATGAGAAAGTACTGAGTACTTGTGAGGAGTATTGTACTGAGTTTGTTACTTGATTTCTCCATTATAATATACACAATAGCTGCGGGGTTTTCAGCTATAATCTTTCCCCATACATACTGTGATAATGTGTATGATGATTTGATGTGTTATCGCTTGATTTTATTTCCGCATGTGTGATGATCTGAGTTGATCTGAGTGGAAGAGATTATGTGTTGCATATAAATTCGAATTGTATGTGATCAGGATAGTCTCGGTGGATAATTAATCATTATTCAGCAAATTTCTACAGATCCTAGTCGGGTTGTTCGGTTCACACTTAGATCCTATTGTGATATATTGTGATAATTAGAGTTGCATCAAACTCTCAGTTAATCCAGTGTTTCATGATAGATTTAAACACATTGACATCTGGTATCATCATATCAGAGATTGTGATTACTTTCTTACATTCCTACGGAGTATTAGGATGCTGATATATTGATGAAGGCGCTCACCAAGAGAAAATTAGAATACCATAGAGGCAGGATCGGGGTGGCAGATAATCCCTATCTTGTTGAGAGGGAGTGTTGAGATTGCAACAAGATGATGAGCTTAGTGGAAAGGAGTCGCCTTCACTAAGTGGGCCCGCAGGCTATTTTTGGCGCAAAGTCTATTTTTAGACATATGTATCATGTTCTATGAGTTTCAGGATGCTATTTGTAGATGGTTGGTCAAGTCGAGAAAAATAGATGGACTTCTATTTTTAGACATACTGGGCGGAATCTATTTTTAGATTTCCAGTCTAAAAATAGATATGTCAAATATTATTAGCTCTTAATAATATTTAGACTCTAAACATTATCTTATTCTCTTGGAGCACTTCAGTTAAGTGCACAGATGTGGCACAGGAGCTGACAGAAGGAATTACGCTATTCCTGAGGTTTAAGTGGAGCTATTGCATGGAGAATTTAGTTAGAACTCATGTGACAGAGTTTGGTGGAGTTGTAGAAGTAGTTAATGGAGTTGTGTTCAGTTTAACTCAGTTAGACACAATTGAGCTAGTTGTATCTAGTCTAATTGATCGATACACTAGTGAGAGTGGTGTGAATTAATTAATAATTCATTCACTAAATATTAAATCATTAATCAACTGAAGAATACATCAGTTAACTACAATGCATGGACAGTTTCAGTGGAGACCAGTGGAGAGGTAGGTGAAAGAGCAGTGTGACTATCAGTTGTGACTATAATGTTGCATGATTTGCAACACACAATGGTTGGAGATGCCAATGAGGATTGCATGAGCAAGGCTCAACCAATTCGAGTTAATTTAGAGCCATTCTTCAGCAGTGATTGCGCAGTAGAGGCAGGCTAGTAGGTGGTAGAGATCGGTGCATGGGATTTGCTAGATCAGACCTATTTAGTGTGTAGCAATTTGAGATTGTACTGAGAGCTTGTGAGGAGCTTTGTATGATGATTGTTACATGATCCCTATGACATATAATATAAATATATTTGGGGGTTTTTAGCTTTAATCTTTTCCATAAATTACTGTGTTCATATGTGTGAATTTTTATGGTTTTAATGTGTGCATGCAATTGATTTTATTTCCACAAGTAATGATCAATAGTAGAAGAAATTATATATTGTGCATGAATTCAAATAGTGTGTGATCAGGAAAATATAGGATTTATAAAATATCAGTTATATAATTTCTACATGGTATTGAAGCGATATTGATCATTATAGCAATTGCAAAGCATTGAAGCAGTTGAGTTTTGTGCTGGTGGAATTCGAATTTGCAGTAGTGTTTTCTTGTTGTCAAAGTTGAAATGTCTTTCAACGGATTGCGATTGGAGTCTGCCCTTGAGGGCAGCTCAAATTATATTGCATGGAAGGACAGGATGGAGGTGGTGCTGGAGGACAATGGGTTGAAGGAGTTCATAGATGCAGAAATTCCAAAATCTATTCTAGCGATGCTGCCGCACTTGACACATGGAAAAAGAAGACAACAAAGTGTCGAAGGATTATGTTGGAAGGTGTGAAGGATCACATAGTGTCCAACCTTCATGGGAAAGCTTCTCCATTCTTGATGTGGAAAGCTTTGAAAAATTTGTTCCAAAGAAAGAGTGACCAGAGGAAGTTGGTGCTCAAGGATAAACTCAGGAACATAAAAATGGAGAAAGGCGACAGTATACCCAAGTACCTCATGAAGTTTGTCCAGTGCAGGGATGAGTTGGGAAGTGTGGGGGTTACTTTAGATGATGAGGAATTGGTGAGCTTGGCTCTCCTTGGGCTTTTGAAGAGTTGGCATTCCTATCAGAACTCTATCAATGGTCGGGAGAAACTGCCAGGATGGGAGCGACTTTGGTCAGATCTTGTGCAGGAGGAGATAAGGCAGAGTACCAGGGACAGATCTTCATCGAAGAATGTAGATGAAGAAAATTGCGTTTTGGCTACCAAATAAAGGAAGGGGAAGGGCAAGAAGAATTCTTCTCAATCTGATGTGAAAGGCAAGAAGTAGGACATTTCCAAGGTGAAGTGCTTTCACTGTCACCAACACGGACATTACACCACTAATTGTCCATAGAAGAAGAAAAATAAGCAGGCTGCTAGATCTGCAGTTGGAGAAGCCTTAGCCTCGCAGTTTGAGCTGGATTTTTCGCTGATCGCGTGCTTGGTCTCAATTATGATGGGTTCGGTGTGGTTTCTTGACAATGGTGCATCTTTCCACATGACCAGAGACGAAGATTTGTTTACTGATCTAGATGAGAAAGATCTTGGAGTGCACATCAAGATGGGCGATGATGGTAGATACAGTGCGACCGGTATCAGGACCATTTCCTTTGAGAGGGAGTCTGGAAAACCCTTCGTATTGAAGGAAGTCATGCATGTTCCAGGATTGAAGAAGAATATTATCTCTATGGCAATGTTGGAAGACAAGTGATATGATGTTTTCTTTAGTGAGGGAAAGGCTTTCCTGCGCAGTAAGGCAACTAGTGAAACTCGGAGGATAGGGATTCGAGTTAAGAACCTTTAACAATTGTAGGTAGATGGCTGCGCAACAATGGTAGGCAAGGCAGAAAGAGTGGTGAGCCGGGATGAGGGCGAGCTATGGCACAGGATATTGGGCCATCTTCACCATGGTGCTTTGAAAATTTTGCAGCAGATTTCTACCGGGCTTCCCAAAGGTACACTTGCGCAATCAGATCAGTGCAAGGGACGTACTTTGGGAAAATTTGTGAAAGCCACCTTTCACGAGAAGGATAGTCACGTCACGATGATCCTTGAGAGAATTCACACATACGTGTGCGGACCTTTCTCAGTAGCTTCAACACAAAACTTTCTCTCCTTTGACCTTCACTCTCTCTCCTTTGACTTTCACTCTTCTTCCTTAGATTATCATTGGTTTTTCTTCTCTCTCTTTCACAAAAATAAAAGTTGCGATGTGATGATAAAATGACGTCAATTTGCATAGTATTTATAGTTATCCAAGAGGCTGAATTTGTCCCTTCCAGGGCTGACTTATCTAGGCAGGTCTGACTTGGTCTTTTGGGTGACAAAATGACTCATTTGACTCAAAGTAAAAATTTTCTTTTTCTTACAAATATTCCAAATGGGACTTTAACACATGACAATTTGTTTTTTACTCAATAAATCCTAGAAGCATGAAGAACATGCTTTTTGATAGAAAATAATAATAATAATAATTTCTTTTCTTCCTTTTATTTTACATGAAATATATAATGACACAAGTACAATGATAATTATGAAGACTGGACCTAGTTATATTTTGAATAAGGGCCTCATGCTAAGTTGACCCAGCTATTAGGGCCTAAACCTGATGGACCCAAGGAGAATTTAACATGTGCCTCATGAAAGAGAGCCAATGACTTGGAAAGGGGGGCTTCAACAAACTTGGATACCCATTAGGGCTATGCCCTGTATCATTTCATTTAATTAATTGTTATATTATACAAAGGCCTTGTGATGATTTTATATTCATAGGGCCTTGAGCTAGTGACATCTTAATAGAGAAAAAAAGCATTGACTTAATAAGAAAACATCTTTTGTTGAATTAGGAATGCATGACATCTAAAAGAGACATTTATAAATTATGGGAAGAGAGTACATGCATGACAAAAGAAGGTCTCGAACAAAAGCTCGAGATGTGATGAAAATCCATTCAATAGGTAGGGTGAGAAAAAGGAGTATGATGATCCATGAGACCCCTTATCGTGCTCTTGGGAACAACTCTAACCGAGTGAGACGGAAAGGGACCATAAATTTCAATATGACTTAAAGATTAAAGGGAGGTCAACTCACAAGTAGAAAGTTATCCCATAAAATATAGAGACCAATGATTATATTAATAAGGTCTATTATGTAACTATTAGGGAAATCCATGGCCATGAAAACCACATGCACATGGCCCACTTCCCTTAAGGGACAAAGGCCCATGGATTGACTAGTAAGAGAATTATTTTAGGATTTTTATGTGGTTTTAAAGGTTCCAATTCAAGATCAAGAGGATGCCTCATTTTATTTGGTATATTCTTGGTTTTATGTTTATTTTATTTATTATATTTTATTATTGGTGTGATAATGTTTATAAGTTTCATGGTTTCTTAGTTTATGATAATTTCACCATATTCACTTATTAAAGTTGGGTGAATGTGTGTGTTCTTGAGTTTGAGTGTTTTTTAGATGATTAATTTGATATGTGTTGAAATATGTTATATATATATATATATATATATATAATTCATTTGTGGACATTATTTAGTGATTAGTATAGAAGAGGCATGTCTCTAAGGACATGAGCATTCATGAAGAGGCACATGCTTAGGTATATAAGTAGACTGTCATTTGTAACAATCTCATCATCATATCTCATATCAATTCTTTTATACACTATTCAATATATTATATATTTCTATCCTCAATGGATGCCTTCATATTTGAATTATTCTAAATATTATTACGATTATGAACTTTGTTCGTTACATTGGTATTAGAGTTGTTCAACCCTTTGGCTGCTCAACTGTTGCATAGAGCTAGTTTGATCTAGAGTTTTGCCATCAAAAAAGGAAAAAAAATTACACACAGGCACACACACACACACACACATATTGTCAGGCCAAGAGGTAACTCCTTAAATGAAATTGTGTTTTTGCATTAAGATTAATCATGGATATATATATAGAGGTAGATATTCTTGGGCTTCATCTCCCAGTTTCTCTTCACATTCCTATTCTCCTTATTTTCTATTTATGCTATTTTACATAAATTTCTTAATCCCAAATATTAAGTGTCAACATATCCGCCCCCCCTAATCTCAAGGGATGCTGGTGATTCCAAGCATCATTCTAAATCTTTCGAACTTTTCTCTTCCAAGTGCTTTGGTGAATATGTCTTCAATCTGCTATTTGTGGAACAATGTTGTAAATGGATTGTCTTGGCCTCAACATGATGTCAAATCAGATGTTATTTTGTATTGATGTGCTTCATTCAATCATGTAACTTTGGGTTCTTGGCCAACTTTGTTACAGAAGTGTTGTCTATCATGAGAGGAGTTAAATGCATTTTTTTCTCATGCAAATAATCCAAAATTTTCCTTAGCCACACAATTTCCTTTGTTTCTTCAAATACTGTGGAATATTCTTCCTTAGTTATGGAATATTATGGAATTTATTTTTTGCGTAACGTCCAAGAGAAAACTCCTGATCCGAGACTCATATCATAACCTGAAGTAGATACCCAAATTTATTTATCTCCATCGAAGTCTGAAACAGAGTATCTAATCAAGTTGAAGTCACCCACTTGTGTATATTTAATTCCAAAGTCTTAAGTTCCCTTCAAGTACTTCAAAAATCTTTTTTCAACAGACCAATGTCCCTCACAAGGCTTTTACATAAACCTAGAGAGGATTCCAACAACAAATTAAATTTCTGGTCTGGTAGTAGTCAGGTAGTTGTGACTTCATACAAGCTGTCTATACTTCGTTGCATCCTAAAATTATTTTCCTTCATTAGATGTGGCCATTAATTTCTATTCCATTGGATTAGTAAAAGGATTTCACTCAACCATGCCAAACTTGTTCAACATATCTCCAATGTACTTCTTCTGAGAGAGGAATATAAACTTCGGATGTTGAGTTACTTCAATACCAAGATAGTAATGAACATAGCCAAAGTTATTCATTTGAAAACATTTCCTCAATTCCTTCTTTATTCAATGTAGCTCTAATTGTTCCATGTCATCAAAATATCATATATATACACCACAAGATATACATTTTTTTTCCAACTTTCCTGACAAACAAAGCTTCATCATCAAAATCATAATGTTTTAAGTTGAGTTTCAAAATATGCTTAGTTAAATTCGCATACCAGGCTCGTGGTGCTTACTTGAGTCCATACAAGGATTTTACAAGATTTCATACTTTGTGTTCTTGACCCTTCACAAAAAATCCTTCCGGTCGGGACATAAAAGCATTCTCTTTCATATTTCCATTAAAGAAAGAATTTTTTACATCCATTTGATGGACTTTCCAACTATTCTAAGAGTTTCTGGATGGTAGCCCATTTTTTTGTGGGGGGGAAAGTCTCTTCATAGTTGACCCATTCCTTATGTGAAAAACCTTTTTCCACAAGCCTGGATTTGTGCTTGTCAAGTGATCCATCTACTTTATACTTTTTCTTGTAGACCCACTTGCATCTTATTGGTTTGGTTCCCAATGGAGGATCAACCGACTTCTAGGTGCCATTATTTATCAAGACATCATATTCTTTCTGCATCTCTTATTTCCATTCATCATTATAGGCATCTTATTTGAAGGAATTTGGTTCAAAATTTGTAGACAAATTGAGTTCACAATCATAAGAAAAATCAACATCAACAAGCGAATCAGAATCATCTACATCACCTTCATTTTTCCTGGTTGTAATTCTTGTTGTTGTCTTTCCAACCCCATTGGGACAAACACTTTCAAGTGTCATTGTTAGCCATTTTGGAGGACCTTTCTGATATGGCCTAGGATGCTCATTTTACTAAGTTGGGGTTGAATCAAAATTTAGTCTCCCAATTTTTTCAATCACATCACTCAAAGTATCGTCAATGGCTAGAGCTTCATGTGGGGGAGGGATTGCTTCAAAAGAAGATTCCAAAAATTGATCTAGTATAAGAATCCCCCTTCAAGATATGGAATCTCATTATCAAATTCTTGAAAATAATTTGCATGTACGAATCTATCCAAGAGATCAAGCTACCTCTACACAACATTCTCATTCTTGGAAGATTCAAGAAATATCACATCTCTAGATACTACAAAATTATTATTAACTTCATCATAGAGACAATATCCTTTGGAGGTATTTGAATACCCCAAGAAGAGACACTTACGACTCCTTGCACCAAGTTTGTTTCTTTGTTCCTTAGGTATCAAGGCATAACAAGTGGAACCAAAGACCCTGAGATGCTTTACTAAAGGAATGTGGCCATACCACATTTCATAAGGAGTCTTGTTTCTAATAGAATTATATGGAAACCTATTGTTTATATACAGAGCACATAGAATTGCATCAACCCAAAAATTTAGTTCAACCTTCTTGAAAAACATCATGGAACGCACCATATTTAATATTGTCCCGTTCATTCTTTTAGCTACTCCATTTTGTTTATAAGACACAATTGTTTGATATTTGATCCCATGCTGGAAAACATAGTTTTTAAATTCATTTGAAGTGTATTATTTCCCATTGTCAGTGCGAATAGAGCCAATATGAGATTGTGCATCATTTTCAATCCATGCATGAAATTTATTGAATGTTTGAAAAGCATCAGATTTGTTCTTCAATAAATAAACCCAACACATTCTGGTGTAGTCATCAATAAATGTCATCATATAATTATTACCATTTGTATAAGGAACATACATTGGGCCACATAAGTCTGAATGAATGAGATCAAGTTTTCTATGTGCTCTGGAATGAGAATCATGACAATATTGTTTGCTATGCTTTCATAGAATACAATCATCAAATTACTTAGGTTTCCTAGGAATTGAAGGCAAACCAGTAACACAATTTTTCTTCAACAAGCAAAGGTTGTCATAGTTCAAGTGTCCAAATATAGCATGCTATAAAAGATTTGATGGAAATGTACCTTCATCATAGTGAGAACTGTATGAAAAGTTTTTTGCATGAGTAAACGTACCTTGTAGCCTAAAAATGTTTCTTATTATTTCCCTGTCATGAAAAGTGAGTGATCTGATGCTTTTTTGACCTAGACATTTCGATCAAATATATGAATGGAGTGTCCTTGTTGGTAGATGTGGACCAGAGACAACAAGTTTCTCCTTAGCTCCAGAAGGTATAAAACATCATGTAGAAAATATTCTGGAAGACCAGGTAGTTTGAGCCTAATGGTGCCAAGCCCTAATGGCTTGAGTTTTGACTTATCTGCAAAATACACTACTCCATCAACATTGTCAGTGAATTATTCAAAAAAATATCTCCTAAAATTCATGTGGCAAGTTGCTCTTGAATCAAGAAACAAATCATCTTTCCATGAAGCAAGTGAAGCATTGACAAGTCTTTAGTCACCCAATATTGCATTGTGCCACAACATAGTGAGCGGATTTGGGTGCTTTACCTTTTCCTTTGTCATTGGTTTTACCTTTGGCTTCATTTCTTTCCTGCTCAATTATGTCCCAAGGCAACTTACATGTGGATGCATCATGTCCATCTATATTGAAACGTATGCAATGAAGAGCATACTTTTCTCCTTGGAATTTTCTGCCCCCCATGCCTCTAAAATTCCTTCTTCTTCTTCCTCTTCAACCACCTCCTCCTCTAGAATAATATTGTCAATGCATTTTTTAAAATATGTGTACTATGTAAAAAACATTGCAATTCTGGTATATATTTTGTTTCACTTTGGAAAAAAAAGGAAGGAATAATATACAAGAGTTATTACTGGGGGATGGGTTATATGGGGGAGGGGATTATATGAGGGCAGAGTTATATGGATTATAATGTAACGCAGTTTGGTAATGAAGAAGGAGTTATATGATAGGTAAATTCACGATGGTATGGGAGGAGTAGGGATTATTAATCGCGGGGTATGGAAACCAAAGTTATAAAAATGGATAACACTGGGATACCAAGTTTGGTATAGTCAGGATATCATTCGCAAATGGAGTGGAGTCAGGATATATGGACGTGTATTAATTGTGTGGTATGGAAGGTGGTATGGAGTGTTGATATATGCATTATATGTATTGGAGAACTAGTGGTATGGGAGCATTGTGGTATAGGAGTCGGGAGGAGCTCAACCACAGAATTAATGATAATGGAGTATACGTTATAATGAGAAAAGGGTAGTATTATATGTCAGGTTTATAACATGGGATTATAACACAGGTATATGAGGGAGGTTCGATGTTTAATATAACTGAGATATAAAAATGGTGGTTTTTGATATATGTATACACCTCGAGGAGTGGAATAGGACCGAGAGTTGTATGTATTAACTAGAATCGGTATGTAATAGGCCCATGTCACATGAAAAGGAGCGGGTTGGTATTAAAAAAGTCACAATGGTGGTATTAACATAGTCACAACACCATAAGGTGTGTATATGAACCAGGAGGTGTTATGCCTTTGGTTTGAATCCGAGAGATATACGACGCAAATAATACACAGAGATGTAACAACACAATACTGTCCCACCAATAATACATTCACACCAATACAGTCACGCTTTTTAATGTCAGTATTTACAACCTATCACCAATGATCAAATGGGCTCTTATCATGTTTTTTTAGGGTCCCATAGTCAATTTTTTTTCATTTCATTAGGTCTTCAAGAAAAAAATTTGGTCACTGGGTATTAGGTCTAGGACTATTTATCATTCCTTTCAAAATTTTCACATATTGGTTCATGTCATCACTCAGCTCAGTGTATCATCATTCAGGGATTATCATCATCATTACATTCATCACCATCATGATTTCATTCATTTCAGTGTATCCATTAGGTCAATAGGGGTTCAATCACCAAAATTGTCATTTCATGCATAAAATTCGAAAATTGGAGTAGTAATACGCAAGTTTCTTCAATAAAGTTTTAATTTCAGATGTAATTTATTGTTTCTATATGTAATGATTAATTCATGTTCCTAACGCTGCAGTTCAAGGTTCCAAAGGTTACAAAATTTCCAAGGTTACAAAGTTCAAAACATGGAATTTATGCTTGGAAAATACATGTGGGGACCATCATCACTCAAAAGGAGTCATTTCATGTTTATAAAAGGGCCAAAAATGCAAAAATGAAAGTCATTTGGATTCTTTCACTCTTCTACCATCGAGCTCTCATCTCATATTGGCAAGAAAACTAGATTTTTTACCTCTCACTAGAAAAAATTGGCCCTTGTTATGCATACAGAGACTATGTTGCGCTTCTGGAGGAGCTCACTGCGCATAGAAATACTGTGCTACACACGGGAGGCCTTCATTGCGCACGGGGTAGAGTCTTTCAGAAGTGGAGTTTGGCAACCAAAATTGATTTTTCAGGGCTTCTCTTCAATTATTTCAGCCTCCAAACCCTTTCAAAGGTAAGTTAAAGCCTTTCATACCCCCCTAGCACTGTTATATCAAGAGAATTTAATGAAAATATTATCCTCCTAGTGTTTACTTGGAATTCATGGTTTTACTTCCCAAATGATAAATTGTTGCACCAAAAATTATTTTTATTGCTCCTACACCTTTATTTACAGTTGGTAGACCACTTCCATATGCTACTCAGCCATTTCCCGTCATTTTTCCTATTTTCCCTATAAACCCTAGCCCTATTCTGCCAATTTGGGCAGTTTTCCTAGCTAGGATCATATTTGAATTTCCTTTCCCATTTCCCTCACTCATTTCACTCCCTAAAGATCCTAAGACCCCTGCCCATATCCCTAAATTTTCCTACTCCCATCCCCCTTCCCTAACTACCTCATTTGATCTCTTTACTCCTTTTTCCTTGTTTTACCCTCCTATCATCTAGGGTTTCATCATGGAAGTTGATTCATAACCATTAGAGAAAAGAAAGTACAACAAAGGGGGAAATATACTGAGGTTTGAGCCCTCTAACTAAAATGAAATCACTTCCTCTTCATTTATCAATTTTTTTTTTGAAGATGCCAATTATTTAGGGTTTTGTCAAAGGGTGGAGGAGGTAGGTTTTCATGAGTAGCTCACAGATATGTTTGCCACCACTTTGAAAGGAGAAAAGGCCACCATTGCATGGATTGATTTCATATTCTCAGTAGATGCCATATCTCATGCTACAGGAATACCAAATCACGGTGAGAATTGGTTCAAGGCATGAACCTAGATCTTGAGGAGTACAAACCCTACTTGAAATCACAATACAAAGGAGCTCATTCACATGTTTTCCCATTAAGATATTTGTTGGAGAGATATGCACCATTGATGAAGGTTTTCATGAAATTTTTCACGTGTGAGGGCAGGTTTTTAAGGTTGTATCAATACCACATTAGACTGCTCATGCACTTTACAACTATTAAGTCTCTCAATTTGTGCAATTGCTTGTATAGGAGTGTGATCAAGACGTCTGAAAAGGTGCAAGTGAAAGGTAGAGAAAATTATCCTAGTATTTTCCATAATATTTTGGTGAATGTCATAATTCTCCATCAGTTGGTAGAGAATAACATGACATGGGATTCATTCATTAAGGCATCCTTGAAAATGCACATAACTACTACACCATGTCAGCAACAAAACATGTCACCTACCATGTAGGAGGTTGGTTCATCAAGCAAGGTGGAAACTCAATCACCCAAAGAAGCGCTGACAAAGAGATCTAGGCTCAAGGTCAATCATACATATCATAGAGGCAGAAGGCTTGTGTTTTCTCCTCAAATTGAGGAAGGGGCCAAGCCCACTCCAGAAGAGCAGGGAAGATCAATACAACATCACACATCCATGCATGATGGGGAATAGAATGAGTTAGACATAGTAGACTTGGAGGCTAGTAATGAGCTTAGAAACCTAGAGAGGGTTATCAAAGGCAAGGATTCACAAATAAAATAGCTCCAAGACAACTTGGAAAGGGAAAATTTCATCATTTCCTTCTTAGATCAATAAAACCAGCAACTGAAGGCAAAACATTGTCCTTGGAGAAAAGTCAGTTTGAGGCAAGCAAGCATGATGTGAAAGGAAAAGCAGTGGCTAACATAGAAGAGCATGATGAGCATGAACAACAAGTAAGAAGAAAGATTCCAAGAACCATGGGTCTCAAAATAGCATTGCAGAAGGAAAAAGAGAAAAACCCTACAAATGAAGAGCTCAATTTTGAAGACAGAATTGCTAATGAAATCAATGAGAACGGGGAGTTTTGGCTTGAGAAAGTAAAAATCCACTTGGTGAGGCTCCTTGATAAGGCCAACAGGGATAACAAGATTCATAAGCACATGGCTGATCATTATTATGCCCTAAATCAAATTTGTAATGTCAAGGTCAAATGGCTACACACCAAGGTAAAGGAAACCCTAATCAGCCATGAAGAGAAGGGTAAGTTATATTTACTTGTTGATGCATCCATGATAGCATAACACACCTCATTTACCACTTCTGGACCAATTTTGAGAATATTTGGAGCATTTTTTGTATTTTGGTGAAATTTGGTGCAATTTTGAAAAATTAAAAAATTTCACTAGGTCCAGAAGCGCAGCGAACTCACGTTGTGCTTCTTCCTCAAGCCTCCAAATGGAAAAAGGTCAGAATTTTTGGAAATATAATTACCCCCTCTCAAAACCAATTTGCTCATATTTTTTATTCGGGGATCAAATTTTGAGAAAAATGAAGAAAAGAGGTCAAAAATCAACATTATGCCCCTCTTTTTAACTTTCACTGCGCTCCTGGAGACACCTTGGGAAAATGGCTATATCTCAGTAAAACATGGGACATTTTGAATGAAAAAATACTCAAAATTCATCTACTCTCCCAGATTTCCAGAAAAGGTCTCAGATTTGGATTTTGACTTCAGAAAGGCACTCAAAAATGGCCTCAACCAGCTCGTTGAGCTTCTACGATTTTCTGATAAATTTTGGTAAATTTTCACTATGTAAATTTTTGTAATTTTAAATTTGACTTTTGTAAAAGTAAAGAGGTAATTAATAAATTAATGTAAAGGGTTAAAATTATTTATAAATGGGCAATATAGGGTTACTTAGGTGTCTTATCCTCCATTTAATTCTTTGAGGAAATGTCTCATGATGGTTAGGAAAAGGAGGAATTGCTTGAGTAACCTCCCTAATGTGTAGCAGACTTTGGATAGGTGCATGTATTTGGATCTTCCTATCAGAAATACGACGTTCAAGGGAATATTTAGACCCCAGTGGCTATATGAGGTACTTTGCAATCAGTTTCAAAGTTTGGATGTTGTGGAATTTAGCTTGGAAAACTGGCGTATTTGTGAATTTGGCAGGAACTAATAGACAGAATTTGCAGCTATTGTGGTGGGATTCATGTGGTATGTGCTTTAGCAGTGTTTTTCCTTCTGTGATCATATGTTTCAATGTATTGTACCTTTCATTTCCATTTCCATGCTACATGTGTTTGTTTTCTAAGGTGATAAACATAATTCATTGATTTAATGCTCTGTTAACATTGTTATCGATGAAATAGGTAACTGCATAGGTACCTACTTTTTGACGTAGCAAGAAAAACACCCGATTTTGAAAAGTGGTGATGCAGAATCAAATTTATTTATTTTTAAGCATGTTTTTGGCACTTTAATTTTATTTTTATTTTTTTAATTTTTTTAAATTTTTTTAATTTTTTTTTCTGTGATGCTTTTTATGTCAATTTTGAATAGTGGTGGTGTATCATCACCAACTTTTTTTTAGAGGATTGATTTAGCACTATACATTTTCTAATGTCTTCTTCTTCCATGAGATGTTTATTTTTAAGTGCATTTATGTACTTGTGTTTTAAAAAGAAAAAAATATTTTTTTTAAAATAAAAATTTGTAATGATATCTTCACTTTTTCACATAGATAAAAAATGAAAAAAGGGTCAATATTTTAAAGTTTATATTTTCTACAAGTTTATGTATTGCTAATTAATTTTTCAATGCACATCAAATAATTCTCGCTAAAAAACCAATATTTTGAACGATATGACAAAAAATACAAATTTTCAATACAAATAGAATGCAAAAAATACACTTTTAAAGACTTTTTGTTAAAAAAACATGTTAAATAAAATAATTTTTGGGAAAATCTTAGCAACAAAAACTTTAGAAAATAGCATTTTTTATTGAATTTTATGTCAAAAAATAATAGTAATCACATGTTTTTTGCAAAAAATAAGGATTCTTCTCATAAAATATCAAAGTCTAAACATTACAAGTAAAACTGATTAATAGATCTAAAAAATGAGCTTTGTTTGCAAGCATAACTTAAAGATCCTCAACAATATCAACTAATACATGTTCAACATCATCTAGAACATCATTAATGGCTTCTTCCACAACATTTTCTACTTCATTTTGGTCATTGTCATCTTCTAATGGATCTTTCATGTCTAAAAATCTTCCAAAGTGTCCCTTTCCAATCATTCCATATAATGGTGGTTGAGGTTCCTTTGTTTTTTTGCCACACGTGATTCATTAAAATTCCCTTTCCTCAAACCAAATTGTTGCTTCGCATCTGGAAGGAATTCAAGAGCGTTAATTCTTTGTTGGAAAAATTTGCATTGCACTGGGTCTTTCTCAATGGAAATGTAATTTCTTCCTTTTCGTAGGCAACATGCTAGTGTTGTACCTAATCATCAATTACAAAAGAAATAAGTAAGAAAATTAGTATAAAGACATAAAAAGTTAAAAATAAAATATTTAAATTTAAATTTGTATAATAAAACTTACATAAACCTGAAAATAGATCCAAAACCCAATCTCCTTCTTTGACGGCGTCGCCCGGCCTACCTCCTACCCCCGGTTGGGCAGAGGGAAATTTCGAGAATCACCCTTCAGCCAGCCGAAGGCCGGAGGCAGGCTGGGCAGCCCTCGACGACGCCACCTGGCCGACCTCCGCTCAGCCGGGGGCGATTCTCGAAATCGCCCTCTGCTTAGTCGGGGGTGATTCTTGGAATCGCCCTCCGCCCAACTGGGGGTGATTCTCGGAATCACCCTCCACCCAGCTGGGGGCTGGAGGTAGGCTGGGTGACGCCGTCGAGGGCTACCTAGCTTGCCTCCGCCCAACCCAGCCTGTCTCCATCCCCCAGCTGGGCGGAGGCAGGCTGGGCAGCCCTCGATGGAGCCACCCGACTAACCTCCAGCCCCTGGCTAGGCAGAGGGAGATTCTCGAAATCACCCTCCTCCTGTTCAGGGCTCGGAGGCTTGCCGGGTGGCACCATCAAGGGATGCCCAGCCTGCCTTCAGCCCCCAGCTGGGCAGAGGGCGATTCCGAGAATCTCCCTCCACCCAACCGTGGGTCGAAGGCAGGTTGGGCATCCCTCGACGGCATCGCCCGGCCTGCCTCCGGCCCCCGGTGGGGCAGAGGACGATTCTGAGAACCACCCCCGGCTGGGCGGAGGATGATTCTAAGAATCACCCTCTGCCGAACCATCGAAGCTGCCCAACCTACCTCTGGCCCCCGGCTGGGCGGAGGGTTATTCTCGGAATCGCCCTCCGCCCAGCCGGGGGTGATTCTCGGAATCGCCCTCCGCCCAGCCGTGGGTGATTCTCAGAATCGCCCTCTGCCCAGTCGAGGGTGATTCTCGAAATTTCCCTCTGCCCAACCGGGGGTGATCTTCGGAATCGCCCTCCGCCCAGCTGGGGGTGATTCTTGGAATCACCCTTTGCCCAACCGAGGGTGATTCTCAAAATCGACCTCTGCCTAGTCAGGGGCCGGAGGCAGGGCGAGCGGCACCATCGAGGGCTGCCCGGCCTGCCTCCAACCCGCAGCTGGGTGGAGGGCGATTCTCGGAATCGCCCTCCGCCCAGCCAGGGGCCAAAGGTAGGATGACCAGCTCTCGACATTGCCTCTTGGCCGGCCTCCGGCCCCTGGCTGGGCGAAGGGTGATTCCAAGAATCTCCCTCCGCCCAGCCAGGTGCAAAAGGCCAGCCGGTTGGTGCCATCGAGGGCCACCCAGCTGGGGGCCGAAGGCATGCTAGGCAGCCCTCGACGACGCTGTCTGGCCTACCTTTGGCCCCCGGTTGGGTGGAGGGCGATTTCGAGAATCACCCCCGGCTGGAAGGAGGGCGATTCCGAGAATCACTCCTAGTTGGGCAGAGGGCGATTCCAAGAATCACCCCTATTGGGCGGAGGGCGATTCCAAGAATCACCCCCGGCTAGGCAGAGGGTGATTCTGAGAATTACCCATGGCTGGGGGCCAGAAGCCGACTGGGTAGCGCCGTCGAGGGCTTCCCAGCCTACCTCCGGCCCTCAACAGGTGGCAAATTAATTTTTTTATTTTTTTATTTTTTTCAAACACAAACTATTTAAAAAATTTAATTTAAAAAAAAAAAAAAAAACAAACAAACAAACTATTCAATTAAAATTTTAAAATATAAAAAAACAATAAAAATATGTTTTAAAAAGTAAACAAACAAATGTATTAAAAAAATAAAATAAAATTATTTTTTAATATTAATTTTTTTTTAAATTAAAACAATTATTATTTAAAATATAAAAAAACAATAAAAAAAAATTAAAATATGTTTTAAAATATAAACAAACATATATAAGAAGATTTTAATTTTTTATTTTTATTTTCTTGAAACTAAAACAATTATAATTTAAAATATAGAAAAAGTAAAAAAATAAAAAAAAATAAAAAATATGTTTTTATATATAAACAAACAAATATATGAATAATAAATTTTTCATTTACTTGTTCATTTTTAAAAATTGTTTAAGTCATAATTTCTTCATAATTTCATGGTTCAAGTATCTTGAAAACTTAAGATTTAAAAACTTGAGATTTACAACTTGTCATTAAGGTTTTTATGCGTTGCGAAATTTTATATTTAATGTTATAGTTGAAAATAATTACAATTTTAGGGTTGTTTAGAGTCAAAATATTTTATGTTTAACAACATGGATAAAAATTGTTCGAAATGATAAGCCCTTCAGACATGATTTTGTTTATATTTAACATCATCTTTCAAAAAAATTAGAATTTTGCGATCTTTCAATGTCCTAATATGTTGTCTTTAATTCCATTGTTACAATGTGTCAAAAGTGTGACACAATGTTTTTTTGTTATTCCAGTATCAACTTGTTTTGTTTTGAGGGTGTTTTTCCAATCAATTTTTCAAGAAAATTTTTTGTTTTTAGCATAATTTTATAAAATGGTGAAACTTGACCTTGAGAAAAAAACAAATGCGTTCTGGAATACATACTTTTTGTTTTGGGGGTGTTTTTTCATGTTTTTTGAGTCTTTTTGGGCTAGAGTTCTTGTTTTGAGGTAATAGTTCCCGTTTCATCGGTAACACTGTTTGTTTTGGTGACGCTTTCACAATTTTGTTCATATTCTTCTGATATAAACGAATTCATGAGATTAATGCTCGTTTTGAAACCCTATCAATCTACCCTATACACAAAGATACCTCTAAAGTGTTAAATTATGTTCCTACCTTGCCCCATTACATCTCTGCAAATCTGATTTTCAAAGCCCTGACCTAGTCCTCATAGACCTAAACCACCATCCAGAACAAAACCATCAAATTAACCAAACCCTAATCAACATCTCTAGCCTAATATCCTTTACACTCCACTCAATTGACTTCGATCTCATTGATAGGGCCCTCTCAGCCTAGTAGGGATAACTACTAGGTCAAAGTGGTCTGTGGTTACCTTTGATGGTCTCCTTTCAGCCTTTAGAGAACTGGTGGAATGTTAACAACGCCAATACCATGAACCAATTATTCACACCAACACCAGATAATGAAAAACTTAATGCAACATATACAACACATAGCCATATAATTCAGAGATAAAATCACTCGACTTTAGCGCATAGAGAGAATTCACCCAAGGTAAATTGCACACAAAGCCCATTCAATGCATTGTTTCATAAACTATTTAACAAAGCACCAACAAAGAAATGGTCTGCATAATCGAATAGCGCTTAACACAGAGAATGGAACAATGGAAGAAAACAAAGAATAATGGCAGAGAATGACAGGAATTATAGCAAAACAACTAATTTGGGACCTGGCTTTGATACCATGTTCGTGGATATACACATGGAGGGAGAGACCCTTGGGCTTCATCTCCTAGTGTCTCTTCATATTCCTATTCTCCTTATTTTCTATTTACAATATTTTACATAAATTGCATAATCCCAAAGATTAGGTGTCAACATATGTATATATATATATATATATATATATATATATATATATATATATATATATATATATATATATATATATATATATATATATATATATATATATATATATATATATATATATATATATATATATATATATATATATTATTAAAAAAAATAAAATAAAATAAATATTAAAATAAAATTGCAATAATCCATTTTTCATGCCACTGCCAACCACAATCCCATCTGTCACATATGACTGTTGCCATAGTCGTCCTATGTTGAAAAGTGTAACTAGGTTTGATCTTCATAATGACTTATAATTATGAATTTATGTAATGGAGAGACAAAGATAATAAAATGTGTTTTGTAATCCTTGCTTCATGGGTTTCATGAGCAAGCAGATTTTATTATATATTCTTGATGTCTTTAGGGTTTTTTCATATTTTCATAAATATAATTAAGAGTCATGTTTATGAAGTCATGTTACACTTGTGTAAAGGAAAATTTATTGATTTAATTGTATGCTCTAAGACCTTGTTACTATATCCAGGAAGTCGGCTCAAGTATGTTGGATAATCGCCCTTGATCATGTCGGCCTAGAGAGAGAAACAATCCCTATATATAGAAGGGACTACATCCTCATTATAAAACAACTATTCGGATAAGGTCTGTGGTTAATTACGAGATCAGGTTTGCGTTCTTGGTGCAAAGAAGGAAGGTATTACAATGAAGAAAAGAAGTTGTCCAACGAAGGAAGAGAGGCCCTCTCTTAGGACTAATCCTCTCGGTCAAGGTATGCAATAGTGGTCTAAACTGTAGTGCGTAAGGAGAGGATACACAATGAAGGAAAGATATTGAAAGGGGATGCGAGAAGGATAACAATTTTAAAGATATTTTGATCATGTGTGTAATAATTTTCAGTGAAAATCACATAAAAGATTTTTTTGTCGACGCGTTTCGAACTAGCCAGTGTGGTTCATCATCAGGACAAGATGAGAAATCTAATTAGGAACCCAGTTTAAGTAGATTAGGACATCTCCAACTAGCCGTTGGAAAAACGGCTAGTTTGACTCGAATAGGAAAAATATATTTATATATATTTATATATATATAAATATATTTTTATTTTTATTAGTATTATTTATTTATTTAGTTATATTTTTCTTTATTTATTTGATTATATTTTTTGTTTATTTATTTTATTTTTATTTTTATTTATTTATTTATTTTATTTATTCTTTATTTCTGTTTTTATTTTTATTTATTTATTTATTTTTTATATTTCTTTAGTTTTATTTTATTTATTTATTTATTTATTTTATTTTATTTTTATATTTTTATATTTTTATATTTTTATATTTTATTTATTTATTGATTTATTTATTTTATTTCTTCTTTATTTCTGTTTTTATTTTTATTTATTTCTTTATTTATTTATTATATTTCTTTATTTTTATTATATTTCTTTATTTATTTATTATTTATTATTTTTTTATTTTTTTATTTTTTTAAATCGGGAAACTTCCTCTTTAGTAATCTTAAAATTAATTGATTAATTAAGTATTATTATTATTACTTATGTATTTATTTGATTCGATTTGATTTTATATTTTGTTTTTATTTTATATAGAATTTATAATAAAAATATAATAATTTTTTTTAAAATATAATAGAATTAATATTAAAAATAAAATTCTTCCTATTCGAGTCAAACTAGCCGTTTTTCCAACAGCTAGTTGGAGATGTCCTGATCTACTTAAACTGGGTTCCTGATCAGATTTCTCATCTTGTCCTGATGATGAACCACATTGGCTGGTTCGAAACGCGTCGACAAAAAATTCTTTTATGTGATTTTTACCGAAAATTATTACACACATTCTATGGATCATAGAAGCCAAATTCCTGATATTTTGATCAATTCAGAGGATAAGCAGTGCTAGCCTCTAAATTGAGTTCATATCCTCCAATATATATATACACAGTTTGAAGAAGGATAATTGCAGCAAAGATATCTACGTCTTGAGATCAAGGATGCAATAAGAATACTGCAGAAAAGTGTCTAGGTGACCAAGGCTAGATCAAGGAAGAAAGAATAGAAGGATAGGGACCGAGCTTCCCTAGGGATGGTGCAAAGAAGTGCAGAAAATAAGATCATGATAAGGATCCTAGAAGAGCAGTGACAAGGATCTTAGAGGCATACTGGTGTCAAGGGTTTGTTTCATGGTTATGGTACTCGTCAATTGAAGATCTATAAGAATAATTACTATCATTTTTTCCTCTCCAAGAGGGAGAGGTTTCGGCCCTGGCTTAAAAGCCTAAATTTTGTGTCTCTTGTTTTTCATAATTGACTTGATGAAGAACATAATAATCTAACGAAGATAAGATATAAGTGAAATAAGCATAACAAAATCACAAGTAATTATCATAAGAGAAATTTTTAACGAAATCATTAATTTCTCAACATGGTTTCAGTGCTAAGTTGTTGAAGGCGATAAAGGTAATTTTAGCAAGAAGACACAAGAATAAAGCTACGGAAAAAATTTCAGAGGTCAATTTTCAAGAAAGAATTAAGAGAAGGGATCTACATTGAAAATTCAAAACCCTATATCAAAGGAAGAAAACCTTCATTCAAGGAACAATTTGCAAGGACTTGGTGAAACCCTCAATCCATCTCAAGAAGACCAAAGACCTTACTTAAAGGACTTATAAATCAAGGTCCTTTCAAGAGGAAAAGCAAGATCAAGGAGGTGATCTTTATCTTTGAGGAATTTAAAGCTATCTTGTGATTGAATCTAAGTAAACATTGTTGGAACCATCATCAAACCATCATTGATCATCATCATCATCAAGGATACAAGGTGATATACCTCTTTACACCACTCTTGAAGAAGTTATCTAAGAGGGAGCTCCCATTACTATCTACATCATCAATAACAAGGAAGATGGTAGTAGAAGAAAAGCATATACTCAAGTAAGTATATTTATGACTTCATCTAAATTTGTCAAAATGTCTTTTTGCAAAGAAAGCAACAAATTGGTTTGGGTTTCAACCTTTTTTGCATGGAAGAAAAGGAAAAATCTAAATCTTATTGAGAATGAAGTCATGGACTATATCATAGGGTCAACAACTAGACCTTCAAAATAATATACTAAAGCACATGCCAAATACATGAATGGAAACATAAGAGCCCAAGGGAGTCTTATAGAATCCATAAAGGGATCTCTCATCCCCTATGCATTAAAACTAGAATCTTCAAAATAAATATATGACAAATTGGTGGAGCTATTCTAGGTGAGGATTGCAAGGGAAGTAATATCTCTGAGACAATAACTATACAAGTTGAAGTTGTCAAGAGAGGAAGGAATAAATTCATACTTTTTGAATACTTATGAAATTCAAGATCAACTGCAAGAATTGGGAGAAGTAATATCTGATAGAGAAATGACTACAATGGTGTTGAATGCTCTACCAGAGGGATGGGGAAAATTCACTTCAAGCATCTATGGGAAGAAAGAAGCAACACCATTCTAGGATCTATGGTCTCTATGTAAAATAGAAGAGACAATATTACAAACTAAAATTGATACATGATCAAATGAAGAAAATAAATCCTATGATGATGTTATCACTTCGTAATTTTTGAGGTTGTAGAGAAAATCATAGAGGTAACCACAGAACCACTTTCGAAATTGGGAATCTATCCATTCAAGTTTCAGAGAGGATCTCTCTTTATGATTTATCTTTGTTTTATTTAAGATATTAGGCTATCTATCTTGTTCATCATTTGTTTGTTTTGATATTGTTTGGTTGATTAATGCTAGAAGTTTCCATTGGGCTATGGATTTAAATATGGATCTGATTCAGTCTTTACAGATAGATTTTAAAGGGCAGGGTAGCCAAATAAATTGGATTATGTAAGCTAAGTGAAATGAAAAAGAAAAAATTTTGGAGTTTCCATTAAGTAAAAATAAATTAAGAATTAATTTACTTAACTTCAGTTGAAAACATTGAAATTATCCAAAAGACAGAGTAGAGTGTATTCAAATACATTCTAGGTCTTTCTTTTATTTTGAATAAAATAGAATAGGAACTTGAAATAGATTATTTCAGAGAAAACATAAACACATTAGAGAATCACTTCACCAACAATTTGACACAAGAATCCTATGAAAGAGCTTTATGTATTACTCGAATGTCCAGTGGAACTTGGTGGAGCATATTTACAATAGTCTTCTTTGATACAAAAAAAATAAACCTCTACTACTTTGAATTCAAAAGTATTTATAAATATTTTTACAAAATATATTGATCTAAAAGATAAAGATAAAGTTTTAAAAATATATAACAACTAATTACATCAACTCATAAAAAAATATAGGGATGCTGAAAAAGTTCGGACTGCTGACACTATTTTCCAAGAAGACTGTTAATGAATGGGCCCCAAAATGTGTTGCCTTATTATCTGTCTGTTAGAGATGATTTTTTTTTACTCAATTATGCCACACAACTGATCCCATATTTCATCAGTGGGGATAGAAATATTAAGTAGCTTTCTATAGACATCATCAACCTCTGTATATTTTTCAAAAGTTGGATTTTTGATGAAAATATGTTTGATTTCATGTTTGATAGTTAAATCAAACTCCAAAGCTTCTAAGAAATACTTCCGTGTGATGTGCCCTTTGATGCCTGCAAATTTGGATTTGTGTTTTGAAATGGTGTAGAGATTATGACAGTAATTTTCCAGGTCAGATAACCTTTCATTTGGTTCTACCAATCCTGGAAATCCTCTCTGACATAATAAATTAAATTTGATATGAAATCTCCAGACTGAATTTTCCAGAGTTTGACATTTATTTTCCAATTGAGTCATTAAAATTTTCTTCTGTAAAACTTTATTAATCTCCGGGATAGTCTATGTCATGTTTTCAATTTGAATCTGTTCTATTTTTTCTCTTTTCTTTGAGTTCAAAAATTTAATCATAGAAGTGGCCTCACTTGTTTCTTGTCCTAGGGTTCTTCTAAATTGCTCTATTATTGTCTTGGATATTTCTATTAGATCTTCTTGCTCAAAAATAATTGAATGGATGGCCAAATTTTAGTCACATCTTGACTTATTTCTAGCAAAAAATTATCCCTGTCCTATGTCAAAGTTTGAGCCATTAGTGACTCACTCTACAACTGTTTAACCTTTTGGGAAAGCTTGTGGGATTTATGTAGCTTAGCTACATAGAGGTTGTCAATTTGTAACTTTTGGTCTTCCAAATTCTTTAATTTACCCTGTAACTTTTCATTCTCTTATCTCTTAAGAGATAGGTCCTGTATAACTTTGCTCAAATCACTTGATGATTATGTCAAATCCTCGATTGTCCTTGCAACTGAAATTGGTATAGCTGTCATTGGAGTTATGGCTAATTGTGTAGCCTGCTCTTTTTCTTTGAGTAGTTTTTCTATTTTCTCCTCCATCTCCTTGATTTGTAAATTTTTCTCAATAATTAGTTTGAGCATGTCTTCTTTATGTTGTTCATTTTCTTCTATTTCTTTTGCTTTTGGATCCTCTATAGATGGCAACTTAAGATGCTTTCTTAGTGATGTTATTTCTGCATTTTTTCTCTTCAATCATCTTTTCCACTGGTTTGACATCACTGGGATTATACCCCAGCTTGATCACTAAATACTCCAATGATTTGATTTGTTTTGTCTTTTTCCAATGAGGATATTTTCTCCAGCTTCAACTGTGACTGGACATTGAGGATTGATTTTTTTAGTTTTG
Organism: Pinus albicaulis; assembly: GCA_034641835.2. Classification (NCBI taxonomy): domain Eukaryota; kingdom Viridiplantae; phylum Streptophyta; class Pinopsida; order Pinales; family Pinaceae; genus Pinus; species Pinus albicaulis. The sequence continues at coordinate 197,986,869 of CM076576.1, forward strand.
AATCTGTCATAACAGTATTGGTCATGGTGGAGAATAACATTTCTCCATACTGTTTATGCATATCAATTTTATCTATAGGATGTATTTGTTTTGCATAAAATGAGAAAATGGTCTTCTTGTAGTCTGTAGGGGAATTTGGAAATGGCACTCAAGCTTGTAAGAAATCCATTTGCATTCTTCCTTTCTCACTGTCAAATGTTGTCAATAATCTATGATGGGAATTAGATGTATATTTCCAAAACTAATCATATGTGTTGGCCTTAAGTGATTCATTCTTCTGTTTAATTTCCAAAAACTTATTGAATGTGTTGGCCTCATCTTGGTTATCAACCAAATATGTCGACTGAAGTACCTTTGAAGGATCCTGTGAGGTCGAGGAGGATGGAGTATCAGAGAAAATGTCCTCTGATCATGTTGAGACATGTGGACTAGTCATGGCTATGGTGTCTTTTCCCTCATCACCCTGAGTAGTGACTGTCTTGGGCTTTGCATTCTACCTTTTCTAATACATGATGAATTCCTTGGCACTAATCTCAGTAACTGCTGAATATGTTTCTTCCCTCTGCCTTCTTTCATGTTTCTCTTGAAGCACTAGAGTTTAGGAAGTGGTTGTTGACAAAATCTTCTTTTCTACTTCCTATTGTGTGTTCTCCTCCTAGTGATATTGATTCATGAATTTCTCAAACTCTAGTATGGGGTATGATTGTAAGGTGTGGTTTTTTACTCCACCCTTAAATTATAAATTATGTTGAAGGGGTTATATGAACAGGTAAAACTTGGCTGAAAAATCATCTGCTTGAGGATTGAATCTGCTTCATTCCCAGGTGCTCTGCTATTGCATATGAAAGGTCCCACTTATGTTTTGAACTTAAAATGTGACTTATTTTTAGCTAAAACAAAGTGGAGTTCATCCATATTAATATTTTTCCTTATATATTCCAGGGAAAAAACCCTCATTGGAACATATTTGGGCAGTCTGTATGGAGCCAGATCACACCCGTAAACTATTATTTTTATATAGTTGTGGTATAAATACCAGTCTCCAGTCTTGATCGGCTCACTTAGGTGAAAAATACTTCTCATTTATGAGCTAATCCTTGGTTCAACTTGATTGTTGAGAAGCCCTGCAGCTATGTGAATAAATATGTCTATAAAATCTACAAAACTAAACTCTGTTGAATTTTTTTTTACTAATGAGGTCCATTGTATTACTACTTGACTGACTCCTTGATCATCTTTCTTGTGCAGTGTTATTGGAAATCTATCACCTTGATGAAAAAGAAACATGAAAACTAATACATATGCATATTTTAACATACATTCTATAGTGATATTAATCAATTGTTCATGCATATTGTCTACCAAAAATTGATTGAAATTGAACATGAATATTAGCTTGTGTTCCTTGGAAAGAATGGAAATCAAACCTGAAATAGGCTCATCCACCCACTAGTATGATTGGTACCCTAGAATTTAAGATACTAAAGAAACTATATGTTTAGCTTTTTTTGGAACATGGTAGTTGGGTAAGGGGGATTTTTCTTGGGGAGTTGAACATCCTCTAGGAGGAAAATCTCAAAAATTTGGGCTCTCTAAGGGAAGGTGAGTTTACGATATAAATCCATGAGGGAAGCTGCAGGAAAATGAATTAGGGAATCATTCTCAGGGATCTATAGCATGTGATTGATGGCTTTTGGTGAAATAGTGACCAGAAAGTCTCCTTTTTGGGCCACAATGGTTCTCTGCACAGGGTTGTATATGGTTTGGCACCATATTATGAAATCAAGGAAATGGTGTGTCTGTGGGAACAAAAACATAGGTTATAAGGATTCCCGAAGGTTAATCTCATCCCCCTGGTCCAGATAAATCTGCTTCAACCAGTGATTTAATTCGAACAATTCAAATTCACATTCGGTATCCGCGATTTTGTAGTATTGATCTGCCAAGGGTATATGGTCGAGGTCTGGGACAGTAGAGGTTATAGGGTTATCAACATTTTTTTTTTTCCATTGGTAGATTTTCATTTTCCCTTTGGTGCCATGTCTTCTAACTTTGAGGGATAATCAAAGAAATAATAGATGTACGGGGTGAAAAAATACCTAGATGTATAATTAGATGTCTGTCACTGGTGAGTGGGCTCTAGATTAGCTAGGGACAACAAGTGCTGATAGTGGAAATGGATTGTGATTGCTGACCTGTAATCCAGAATAGAAATATTGCAGAGGAGCGTCATGAAAAATTATTCAGTGTTTCTTTATAAGAGCGAATTGATTACCATTTTATTTAGATCCATTACAGAACAAGTTCTTGATAAATTAATGGTTAAAAGGTAGGGAGAAACAAAAACATACAATGGATAAGTGTGTAATGGTTTATTAAACAACGGTAATGATCAACAAGAAAATGGGGGATGGATAGGTGGCGGAACATGGTTGGCGAAGGATGAAGAGTGGCATTTTAGGTGATGGAATGTTGGTTGCGAATGGAGAGAGAGGCAATTTTCGAAGGGAGGGTGATGATATGTGGTTTTGAGCAGCGGGGCGGGGGGTGTGAATTCATGAGCGCCCACCACGTAGCATGGGACCCAGGTAAAACAATACCACTTTTCGGACCCTCCGCCCCCCATCCCCAACCATTAAGAGAAATGAGGGAGGGGGGTGCAAAGTCACTTTCCTGCCATTGATCTGGGCGTAAAAGATCTCCTCTATTGGATCATGCGCACTCTTTAACTACAAGCAACAACACTTTTTGTCATTTTCCTGAACTTTAGAAAAAAATCCGACTTTAGGCTAAATAATTTATTTACAAAAAAAATTGATTGTGTTTAATTTACACAATTAACCCTAAATCAGGCGCTAAACTATATTTTAAGCAATCATGGGTGCATTTAAATGTGCAAGACCATTTTATTTCTCAAAGAAATATTTTCCTAACTTCTACTCTAACCTTCTAATTTAACAAATTAATCAATCTTAGACACTTCGATTAATCCTTTTCACTTAACTATCTAATTCTTAACGAATATTAAACTGTTTGGTCAAGTTATTCACTAACCTAGGAAACCAAGATTCAAATCTGCTTGATCATGATTAAACGGTATGATTCAAACAAGGATTTTCATTGTGGCATTTGAACAAGCCACACACAAAAAGCCTAATTTATTCTTTTGTGCAAAAATTGTTTCTCTTTCTAGTGGCATTTGGACCTGCTCACACTTGCACATTCTTATTGGGGTTTCTTGATCTCTTTTTTTTTGTTTTATTTTTTTGTTTTTATTTTTTTATATATAAATTTTTTATATACCGTCTTTTCATTTTTTTTAATTTCTGAAAATCATTTACAAAATACAATATCATTTACAACTTGAAATTAATTGAAAGAAAATGTTCAATCATCATTTGATCCTTTGAATCACAGAACCCTAACAGTGGCTCCAACTAGGGATGGAACTCTCCCTATGAGGTTCCAAGAATGTTGCAGATCAGTAGCCTTATTTCGTTGTATTAGTCTTTATTCTGCATTTGAATTGTTTTATTATTGTGGTAATTATGGTTTCAAATTCATCATGAGCTTAGCACCTTGTCCTCGGGCTTCAACTTATGATATGAGCCACCATCTCATGACAATACATAGAAAATGGTATTTCCACTTATTTGAGTGAAAATTGTTTCTATACTTGATAAAAATATTGTTTGAGAATTCTACCATTAATAGGTCCACTAGGCAGTTGTGCTCTAGTCAGTTCCTTTAGGAAAAATGCATTGTTACCTCTGTAAGCATCAATTGTGTAAGGTGCCTTCCATAAATTATAAAAATTTCCATGCTTACCTTTATCTTCATTTCTAGAATCCCATTTTAACACATTGTCTCATATCTAAAAATCATCAACTTTAGTTCTTCTATCATACATCTTCTTGATGTTTTCTTGGATCATTTGAGTTTTATTGTAAACTTCTTCTCTTGATTGTTGAAGTTGTATTGTTTGATTTATTCTCCTTTTTATATCATTGGGCTCTACTTGTAGTTCCTGCATCAATTTAAAAATAGGGACACCAAAGGAAGTAGGAAAAACAACATCCATCCCATAAATCATTTGGTATGGGGAACTCCCAATTTATTTTTTGGCTGTGAGTCTATCAGCCCATAATGCATTGATTACTTTGTTATGCCATGATTTCTTGTTATATTGCAACAATTTCTTGATGATATTAACCAAAATTTTATTTAAAGACTTTGCTAATCCATTTCCCTATGGGTAATAGGAAGTACAATGTCTCAATATGATTTTATATTTGTTGGAAAATCTCACCATATTCTTTGATTTGAATGTTGATGCATTATCATTAATGATTTTTTTGGGGCATCCAAATCTTGAAAGAATGTTAGTTTTTAAGAATTTAATAATCACTGCATTAGTGGCTTGCCTTGTAGGTATAGCTTTAATATATTTGGTCAAATAATCAACGGTTGTAAGGATCCACTTGTGCTGAGCTGAGGAGGCAGGATGAATTTCTCCAATGAAATCCAAACCCCATTGTTGAAAAGGGGTCTCAGAAGATATGGGATTCAAAGGCAAAGGAAGAAATTGTCTTTTTCCTTCAAAGATATGACATTGATGGCATGAGGTGACTTTACTATGGACATTTGCAAATAAGGTTGGTCGGTAAAAACCAACTCTTAAAATTTTGTTGGCAGTAGTCTTCTAGTACAAGTGTCCTCCACAATCTCCTTCATGTAATTCCTGTGTTACTTTACCTTCTTCATATTTCAATAAACAATTTAGTAAAATACCTCCAGCATCCTTCCAATACAAATTTTGGTCTAGAATACAAAATTTCATAGCTTTGAGTTTAAGAAATCTAGCTTTAGTCTTGGTCAAACCAGGGGGAGCTTGTGAATTATGCAAGACAAAAATAAGGTTTGCATGCCAGGGAGAGGTTGCAAAAGCTTATGTTACTTGTGGAGTCACCTGCTCTCCTTTTTCCTCAAGTGCAACTACAAAATTTATATCCAAAGCATGAAAATTTGATTCTGCCATTAGTTTAGCTAATCCTTGACCTTTAATAAGTTTGGTAGGATTGATTTCAATGTCATATTCTAAGATGATTGAAATCCATTTACCTCTTTTTCCATCAGGGCCAATTTGGGTCAGTATCTCTTTCACCACAATGTTTGGAAAATATATATATATATATATATATATGTGTGTGTGTGTGTGTGTGTGTGTGTGTGTGTGTGTGTGTGTGTGTGTGTGTGAATGAAGAATATAAACTATAAAATCTTTAATTTCTTTCACTAAAGCAAAGGCTTGCTTTTCCATAATGTTGTACTTTAACGCTGCATCTCTCAAGGCTTTCCTAAATAAAGAAATAGGTTGTTCATGTTCCTCATTTTTTTCTGCAAGAGAACTGTTGCAATAGTATGTTCGGATGCAAATGAAAAAATGAAAAAATCTTTCGTGAAATCAGGACTAATCAACATAGTAGCTTGAGGTAAGGCTTGTCTTAACTAGTCGAGTGATTGTTTTTCTTCTATATTACATTTTACCCCGGTGTCTTTTCTAAACATATTTGTTATATTCCTTAGAGGTTCTACTAAATTGGGGATAAATATCCTCAGAAACTTGATTTTACCAATGAAAGACTAGAGTTCTTTTATATTTCTAGGAGGACCAATCTTCAAAATAGCTTCAATTCTTATAGGATCAATTATGATTCCATATTTTGAAATGATGTGACCTAGCAGTTTGCCTTCTTCCAAACCAAACAATGTTTTCTTTGGGTTTAGAGAAATAGTAAATTTTCTACACTTTTCAAAGACTCTTCTTAGGTGAAGCAAATGTTCCTCATTTTGTAATATTCCAAAATTTGCACATAAGCAAATTGGAATATTAGATTTTGCTACTTTCACCTAGGAGAGGAATAAATGGGTAAGGAGGCCCATGAATAATAAAATATGAATAATTTCCACCTTAATAAGGAAGGGGATCATTTCAGGAGCTGAATTTTACACTTACAAGTGTGAACAGGGGCAAAATAGATGAGGACATAGTCAAGTTTGACTAAGCCAACATGCATTCTTGAGGAGGAAGAGATCACCTAAGCAAACCGGTTCAATGTGAACAAGGATCAGCCTAAGACACATATGTAAACTATATTGAATATCCATAGTGTGAAAAGAGGCATTGGAGGTGGATTAGTTGACCAAGTCAATAGCGCAGACACAAAAGGAGGGAAGCAAGCTAGGGCAGCGTAGTTTTGAAAGAGGAAGCTTCATGAAGAAGTCACCTCAACATTGTGTGGGGTACAAGGTGAGGAGGCTCACCAAAGATAAAAGGAATGCATAGCATCAAAGGGATATCATTCATGTATTCAACTATTTTGGTCTTGAGACCACTTGCCTACTTTAGCTATTTAGTGGGAGTTGTTGCACTGCTTAGTGCAAAGAATTCCCGTGCAGGAATTCCATCCTCTCTTTAGATCAGCTTGCTTAAGGGATTAAGAGGGAAGGATTAGAGCTTAATTTCTGTATTTGTCTTGAGGCTATTCATCTACATTCAGCTATAGCACATTCATCTTCAGAAAACTGTGTCCTTGATGCAGGGGCAGCAACAACAAAACTGCACCCTTTGATTTTGTGCTAGTCTTTGAGGAGGAGGTGCTTATTTCCCTCCGAGAGCTCCAATAAGAAGGCCTAAGGCCATTCTCTGTATTATTCATCATTTATATGTCATATTCAGTCATGTTTAATAAAGTGTTCCAGTAAACTGCGTTATTTTCTGCAGTGTTGCTTTGTACATGCATTTTGTCCGAAACCTTGCCGGGTGTCTTGTTTTTACTGTATAAGTGATTAAACCTCCATTTATTTGCTGTATTACCAATATAAACTTCTTATCAGACTTATTACATCATTTTTTGTATAATCCCTCATGAAAATTATGCTCTCACTATATTCAAAAATTTCTGTTTAGTAAAGTCGTGGGAAATCAGTGTTTTCTAGCCTAATCGGGAAAGGTGGAGTTGTTTAATATAGATATAAGCACTATTTTGAGCTGAAATTCGGATTATAGGTCCCTCATGACCTAAGATAGCATATCCAGTTGTTTCTGCTGCTTATTTTTACGCTCATTTCTGAAAACTACCTTTTTAGGGCATAAAATTCCCTTTTTCCCCACTTTCCGGATCATGAAACAAAGTGCAAGTTTTTTCTGTAGCTAAAAATAATGTCTATGTGTTTCTTATATATATTTTAAGCTTATTCATCATAACAAGACCGTTATACAGCTTATTCATTGCTGAGATCCAGATTTGGGATATTACACATTTGTCTTTGAAAAGATAGTGATATTATCGAGATAAATGACTATAAACCTGCCTATCTCATCTGCAAAGTAAATATCCATTTCTCTTTGGAATGTAGCACCAACATTAATTAAGCCAAAAGGCATCTTTACATACATGAAAGTGCCCCACAGCGTAGTAAATGTTGTTTTTTTCTTGGTTTTCAGGGTGCACTAGAACTTGATTGTAACCAGAAAACCCATCTAATAAAGAAATTCTGCTAGAGCCATCAACCGTCTGCAAAATTTGGTCCATTTTTGGCAGAGGATATTTTTCTTTCAGAGAAAATTTATTGAGCTTCCTAAAATCAACACGCATTCTAATTTCTACAGTCTTTTTCCTAGTAGGAACTAAGTTTGATACCCATTTAGAATACCTCAATGGTACAATAATATTGGAATCATACATATTTTTGACTTCCTTTTCAACCAGGGGAAACAACATTGGGTTGATTCTTCTAAGTTTCTTTTTGAAATATTTTTGGTCTTCCTTCGCAGGAATCTTATGTTGTATAATGCTAGTATCAAAAGATTTTAAATCCTCATAAATCCAGGAAAATACATCTATGAATTCTTTGAACAATTCTATATATTTCTTCTTTTCAATAGAGGGTAAATATTTGGATAGTTTAACTATTTTTGGCTCTTGTTCAGTTCATATATTACAGTCTTCAACTTCAACTCCAGTAGGTTCAATTTTAGGTTTTTTAGCCACATCATTAAAATCAAATAACTCTTCTAATGGAACTAACCCTCTAGGAAAAACATTATCTTTTAACTGTAAATTTATAATTATTCTTGAGCTTGATCTATTTCAATCAATTCTATCTTATTCATACTCTTAACTACATTATTTTCAATATCACAATCGATATCTATATTGGGAAACTCGAATTCATCCTTTTACTACAAAAAAAAATTCAATATGTTCATCATTTCCAAAGACTTTCCAGTACCTAATATTATCTGGGAAAACTGGTTTGTTTCTCACTTCAACTATGTACTTGTGAGTTGGACGGCATGGAATTTTGCAAGTACTAGATGAAACAACCAGACCATCAACTAGGATATTTTGACCTCTTGGAATTACATATAACTCATACTCAACAAAACATTGAAGGAAATCTAGAACAACATTCATGTAAAGCGCTTAATCTTGGATGTTTGGCTAAGTACTCCCATTTTATTTGTTTGATTATGAGTTCAAATTCTCCATGAACTGAGATTCTTTTGGCACCCAACCTTTTCAAAAGCTGCAATCCTAGAATTAAGGCTTCATACTCAGCTATGTTGTTGGTACATTGAAAATTTAGTTTATATGAATGTGTTACACAGTAATTTGTCACCATGCTCATTTTCTTGTCCCTGATCCTAAAATGCCCCGTGACAAAACCTATGCATTCTTTCCATCATGAAATATGCTAACATATCCCCTTAAAGATTTAAAGAAAACTTCCTTGAAAGGTTACTAAAGAAACTTGGTCAAATTCCTAGTTTCCTGGGTCAACACTCTTCCTTGTGCCATGATTGCATTGATGTCCTTTTCATAGTTTTGGCCTAGCGCTGTCAGCACCCTAATTTTTGGAAAAACCGCGCTAATCCCCTTTCTTGTAGTGCTTCCTCAAATTGAGGATAATGTTGAAGTCCAACAATAAATTGCAGCACCTACACTAGTGTGGGACCAATAGGTCGTAGTAGCACCTACACTAGTGTGGGACTAATAGGTCTTAGTAGCACCTACACTGGTGTGGGCTAAATTTGGTGTAGTGTCTATTTTAAATTTCCCTTAATTAAAATGGAAAATAAAATGTAATCTTATCTCATAATCACTTGTAATATTTAACTGAGTGTGATAAACTCAGTTGTCTCATGAATTTCGAGTTGATGATATTTGGTGAGGCATGCAGAGTAATTCTAGTTGTAACAGATTTCAAAGTGCAGTTGGTGCATTAGTTAATGCATGAGAAATTATTTAACTCAATCTAGGTGAGTGTTGGTCGGATAAATCGATCATGCGGACAAGATCGATCTCCCTAGTGTCAGAAGACAATCTAGCAACAAACAAACAACTAAGTTTATCTTTCTCTAAATATATTCATTTTACAAGTAAATTCTATAAAGGTGTCGATCCTACCTTAGATCCAAACGCTTATTTGCAACCGTAGTTCTTCTGTCGCATCAGTAGTTCTTTCGTCGCAACAATAGTTGAAAGTGTCATCTTTTTAGTCGCTTGAAAGTGTCGTCTTCAAAGACCTGCAATCACAAACAAGAAAATATTAAATAGCACCTGTATAACAAATAATTATAAAACATACCTATCATAGTGATCAAGGAATATATGAAATAAACGATCAAATGACAACTTATTGAAATAAACAATCGAACGAAAATTTATTGAGAAAAACAAACTTGATTGTATTAACTTTGAAATAGTAGAAGAACCTTACAAGCTTAGCCTTGATGTTGAACAGGCCTTCCTGTGGTCCGAAGCAGGAGTTTCCTCTACTTTTATAATCCTTGCACTCTTCCTCCAGGAGCACATAGAGGTATGTGATCTTTCCTCACAAAATATTAGCATAAAGGAGTCTAAATCTCAACAGCACTTCACCTCAATCACACACTAAAGCTTGAAATCCATTTGAGGCTACCCAATGCCTCTTTTTATAGTGCAGATGAGAAGGTTAGGGTTCCACCTATGAAGGGATAGAATCCTCCTTCAAAGGGATAGGCTCCTCACATCAAGGGGTTAGCTCCTTAAGGTGTGGGATGCATGAACCTTACAAGAGCGTACTCACCCCCAAAAAATCTCATCCAGAAGCTTCTAGAATTGACCAAAAATCAACTTTTTCACTTTATTTTCTCGCCCTTTTTACTTTGACAGGGGTACGCAGGCATTACACAGAGAAACTATGTTCTGGAACACAGGTAAGCTTCACATTACCTGTGTACCCCATCCAGGAACGTAGGTAAGCTTAACATTACTTGCGCACCCAGGGTTTTGGAGTTTTTTAGGGTTTTTCTTCTGCTTTTAGGGCTTGAAATGAAGAGTAGAGGTTGTAAGACTTGTAGAGGAGGTAAGTATGAGTGACAATGAGCTCATACAATCAGAAAAATGTCAAGGTGACAGTTTTTAGTGCAACAGGTGAGTTAAAGTCAGTTAATCTAGTTGTAACTATTTGCTGCACTATCGAGAGATCATGTGAACTAAACATTATTTAATTCACAATCTATGATTTGACATGCAACTGATGATTTACTATTATTAGTTGCATGCATGTCAGTTCCAGTGGAGACCCAGTTAATACAAAGGTGAAATGGATTTTAACTATCATTACAATCCATGAAATGTGAATGAATGAGATGAAGTCGAACATGTCACGAAATCATTTGATTGAAGGTCAATGATGCAACCTTTCGTCGAAGGTGAGAAACCCGCCATTAAGGCATGCAGATTCCAAGTTACTGACGATTTCTAGATCAACTTCCTAGATAATGAGTTTTCATCGATAGAAAGTGATCTATCGTAGGCAAGCCCACAACACGAAATCATAGATAAAGTTTTGAAGAAATATATTGGCAATGACTGACTCGGGGATGGTCAAAATGGAAGACAAATATTTTGCAGATGAATGGTTTGTTTGAACTATCCTCTTGAACACATAACGACACTGCAGATGGCTTGGTGACAATTGACCCAAAGCTAATACCCAGAAACTGGCTGAAGACTTTCAAAATGGTTTGATTAACTGTTAGGCAAAGGATTTCCCAACCCAAGTGAACAAAAGTGTCGTGTTCAAGAGTGGTTAACGATTTTCTGAATAATCAAAATGTAACAAACAGGTTCGTTTTTCTCTCTTTTCCCCCACCATTTTTGGCAAGTGCCTCTTTATTTTTGACAAGCTTGAGGAGGATAAAATTTGCTTGTTTATAAGCTCATCCAACTTAGTTTAAGATTCAAACCCTAAGAAGGAGTGGTCTGTTCCTGCTTAAAATTGAACAGGTCCTTTACTGTTAAATTTTAATGAGTCCAGTATAGGAGAAACTCGATGTTTTTCCATTTTAGGGAGTTAGAAGAAAAAACTTAAGAAAACTCCATGGGTGTACTTTTTCGTAAATTTAGTCTCTCGAGCTCGAAAAAGGAAAAAATAATGCGGGAGAGAACTCTATTGACCGTAATTAGTCAATGTATGCCTTTTTCGTAAATAGTCCATTTCAGTGCGTAAAAGGGGTAAACTTATACTGAAGGGACGATCATTCATTTATTTTAATGAGTTCAAATGATCAAGTGATCGGCAATCTTTTCATGTTTAGAGAGTCTAAAAAGGGCTTAAAAGAGGACTCCAGATTTCGCTTTTTCGTAAGTTTTAACGAGTTTGAAAAAAGGGATAAAAATGTACTCATGGTTTTCTCTTTTTCATAAGTTTTAACGAGTTCGAAAAAGGGATAAAAATGTACTCCTGTGGTCGACTTTCAATTTAATTTACAAGCAGGAAAAGACAGAAAGAACTCGGCATTTTCATGTGTTTTACGAGAATGAAAGATAATAATCTCGAGATTTTCATGAGTTTAGCGAGTCTTGAAAATAACCGAAATTGACTCAAGATAGGTTTCATTTTTACAAAAGCTTGAAACAGAGAAAAAATATGCTTCAGAGTGGTTTCATTTTTACACAAGCTTGAAACAGAGAGAAAACTGTGCTTGATGCCCCCTAAGCGTAACTGCTAGAGTGCATGCCCCCCCCCAGCTTCATTTCATTCAACTAAGTACACTGCTGGTAATTAATAGCTGGATGGAATGAAGGTTCATTTACGAGATCATATGAAAGACCAGACCTAAAACTGTAAGAAAATTATGCAAAAACTAAAATAACTAACCTAAATATATGACTTAACATTTACGAGATCTAGTCAAAGACTCGATTCAATTAGGGGAGGATTTGTTTCATTTTTAACGAGCTTGACACAGGAAAAGAACTATGCTCATGGAAACGTGTTTCATTTTTTTAATGAGGTTGACACAGTAAAAGGAACTTTCCTCTTGATACACTGATTCATTTTTAACGAGGTTGACACAGTAAAAGGAACTTTCCTCATACCTGATTCATTTTTTTACAAGGTTGACTTAGTAACAGGAACCATCATCAGAAACTGCTTATTTCTAATCTATTAATCTACTCTCTACAATCTACCTATTGATTCATTTTTTAATGAGGTTGACACAAAAAAAGAACTATCCTCATACATGATTCATTTTTTAACGAGGTTGACTCAGTAACAGGAATTATCCTCTGAAACTAACTGATTAATTTTTTAATGAGGTTGACACAGTAAAAGGAACTTTCCTCACACTCACTGATTCATTTTTTAACAAGGTTGACATAGTAAAATGAACTATCCTCGGAAACTTGATCATGGCTTCCAACTAGAAGAAACACATGTCAATGGACACAACTTGATCATGGCTTCCAAGAGGTCTTCATCAGAAGGAAGAATAGTTCTGTGGAAGGAACAAATGTCAAGGGACTCAAAAGGGATAAGAACATCACGTTCAAATAATCCCATAGAATTTTCCATGTCAATTACTGGATCTAAGTCAAAGGAAGACGAGCAAATAGTGAGAGGCTCACTTACATCAGTAATTGAAAACATGGGACTAGTTGCCACATAATTAACCTGTGGCGGGGTAGATACCACTTTAGAATTAGGAACATTTAGGGGTGTCATATTATTGGTAGTCAAAATAAGACTAGGGAACGAAAGCTGCTCTATAGTCATAATATTTCCATTGTGAGGGAAAGACATCACGCGAAAGAGTGTCGATACTACAACTTTCATTGCATAGACATAGTCTCGCCCAAGGAGTAAATTGAAATCCAAGGGGTCTCGAACTACCATAAGATCAATACAGACAGTTTTACCTTCCAAAGTAATAGAAAACTTAGGAAGGATCCCTAAAGTTTCACTAATAGTTCTGTTAAAAGCTTTCAGATTCTGCGTAATAGGCACAAGTTGAGGGGAACCCAAAGCTTTCCAAGAAGTTGAGGCTAAAATACTAACAAAAGCACCTTCATCTACCTGTGTGCGGTGTATGTCCCTACCACCAAACTTCACAATGATTTGGAAAGGGATGGAGGAAGGAAGATGAGGTTCTATCAATCTATTCCAATCAAAGGAAAAGACCTCATTACTTGGAGGGGGTTCTGTAGAAACAGGTGAAATGCCCCCTAGCATAGAAGAATTTGATGTAACAATAAGAACCTGAGCGGTATGAATTTCACTCTCTATAGGGAGAATGGGATCGACTGAATGTGAAATCGAATCGACCACTTGATAAACTAATGGATCATCAACCTAAGTGACATGAGTTTCACTCTCCAATGGAAGAGTGGGATCGACTATACTTGAAATTACATCAATCACTCTGTTAGTTGACGGTAAGTTGGGAGAAATTTTACGGTAATCAGTTGGAAATTCTTGCTGTGGAACAGTAAGGTTTTCCAATAATTTTGAGGCTTCATCCATGTGAGGGAAAATGTGAGTTTGATAACTCCCTTTGCATAACTTACAAGGAAACCTAACTTTACTCTTTTTCCTAGGAACCTGACTATCACTGGTTGATGGATCAACAGAAAGTTGATGAGATTTTTCTGACCATACTTCCAAGACCTTTGGAATACCGGGACAATTGATAAGGAAGTGGTCACCCTTACAAAGCCTGCAAGGGTGTTTGGGTTTATGATGCATGTTGGAGGTTTCCTCAACACTACTAACATTTGCAGCCATGGTTGGTTGGTTGAATTCTTTCTTATCTTGCTTCTTCTTCTTCTTCTTCTTCCCTTTCTTCTTCTTCTTAGCCACCTAGTTACTATCGTCAAGGATTTTACCAAGCGAAGAGAAAGAAATGGAGGAAGAAATATTAGGCGAAGAAGGTAAAGGGTCAATAGAAGGTTTGTGATGTTGAGATGGTGAACTCTGTTGAGGTGAAGCATCCAGTTGAGGTGGAACAATTGGAGTATTCGGGGCCAATGAAGTTGAAAATAACCATATCAGTGAACCTATTGTAAATCCAGGTAATGACAAAGTAGCCATATAAGGAGGACCAACATTTCCAAAGCAAGGAAAAGTACTAGGATTCTCGTTAAGAGGGGTTCCTTGGTTGGTAAATTCCGGAACAATTTCCATTATATTAAACTTCAACGAATTTTATTAACAATTTAAAACTAAAATTAAAAATTAACAATTCACACCTAACAATTAAAATTCATGATTCACAACTATGGTCTCTAAAAGTAAAAACAAACAAATTAACACGCGCTATCAAATCTAGGAGTCAAACGACACACAAACAGTAGATTCTTGCACTAAAAACAAGAGTTGGTGATGAAATCCAAAATCGTAGAATTTTAATGTAGAAAAGGCGGTTGGAACAGTTACCCCGACAACCTGCTTAATGAAACAAACTGGCACAAGTTTCTTCACAAAACCATCTTGAGTGAAGAGAACCCCCCAGAGATTCCAAGTGAGTATAGTCAACGTCTACTCCAGGTACAGTGAGATCTTTCCTTCACCGTCACCTTAGGAAATAATCTTAAGTTTATGGACACTAAGGTTACCAACAGCAAAAAATACAACTGGGGGAACAGTCTATGATCTGATTCGATGCGCAAGGGCAGAGCAACAAAGCTCAATCCCATTGAAGGCTCCTCGACATGGTCAATCCGAGGTTTACCAACAAGTGACCCCAGGCTCCTCGACAATGGTTAATCCGAGGTTTACTGTTTGTAATGCGCGCAAATCTTATATCTTCTCCAATGAAACAGAATTGATTGTCTCAAAGGTTTGGACATGATCTCGTGATTAACTCCTTTAAGAGAAGCTTCCCAGAATGTACCAGTTACAATTGGATTTATTTCCTACCGCAAGATTTATCTACTTGTTTGTTTTAGTTTCTTTGGAAAGTTAACTACAACCTATTCCAAAGCACTAATCTTGAGCTAGATTGGTGGAAAGAGCCCTAAAAATGTAAAAATTACTAGATGAATTTTAATTAAGCGATGTGTTATTTAGGTTGTTATTACTCAAAAGGGTAAATGGATATGAAACCAATGGTGTTATGACCCGACCCAAAACTGAATGCAATCGAATATGATAATGTAATCTTTTCAATTCGATGAATCCTAACTAAAGTAGGGAGAGAGTTTCCATTCACTTCCAACAATGAAAAAAATTGATCACTAAGAGAAAATATAACAAATTCTCTAATGCACTAATTTCATCAAGAAAAACTAATGCAAATCAATTCCAAAACAATTTTTTTATTTTTGTGTTTTTAAAACAAGCATAAAAACATCTAAATTCAAATCAAAGAAAACTGATCTAAATCTACGATTGATTTTTCAGAATGTAAACTATGCAGTTGTAATCTATGCATAATTCACTTGAAAAGTATGCAAATGTAATCTATGCACATTTTTCATTCATATTCTGAAAATGAGAATTCTAATTATGCAAATTTGATCTATGCAAGAGAATTCTCAAACACAAGATGATTCTAATGTAATCTAAGAATCAATCAAGTGGAAGTCAAGAAAATCGGGTGAGAGTTCCAAAGATCAAAAATAAAAATACTCAAAGGCGATTAACACTCATACACAATTTAGCCCCCCCCGGCGAATGAGGGGGAATTTTTTTTGCAAAAACAAAAGCAAAAAGATGCAAAATTGTGAAAAGACTGAGACAAACCTCCAAGTAATGACCAAAGGAAATCAAATTAAGAATTTCTCAAAAAAGAGACTCAAAACACCCAATTAACTTAACGGAGATTGATGAGATGAAAATTTTGCTGAAAGAAACTCATAAACAAGGCTTTTTGATAGAAAAATACAGATCTAGGTAGATGCTAAGAATCTTAAATTAAATTTAAACTCAAACTGGAAGGAGAAATCTTAAGTTTTTCAAAAATTTGATAGGGTCCGCAGGCTCCAGAGCAAACAGGTGCAGTCCCACATTGGTTACTCAAGAAAAGTGCGGAGATGCCTGCACTGTGTGTGAAGACAAAGTGTGGTCCCCAGAAAACTTCAAGAAAAAAAAAATTCTTAAATTTTTTTAAAGTAAGGTAAACCTAAGCTACCCAGGCGAGTATACATCAATCAAAAACCAGAAAAAATCAACTTCTCAAGTCAAAACAAAGGAAAACCAAAAATCAAGAATCTTTCCCTAGCGGAGTCGCCAATTTTTTGGCCATTGCGGACAAGATCGATCTCCCTAGTGTCAAAAGACAATCTAGCAACAAACGAACAAATAATTTTATCTTTCTCTAAATATAATCACTTTACAAGTAAATGCTATAAAGGTGTTGATCCTACCTTAGATCCAAACGCTTGTTTGCAACTGTAGTTCTTCTATCGCATCAGTAGTTCTTTCGTCACAACAATAGTTCTTCTGTCGCAACAATATTTATTTTATCGCAACAGTAGTTCTTCCGTCCCTTGAAAGTGTCGTCTTTAAAGACCTGCAATCACAAACAAGAAAATATTAAATAGCACCTGTATAACAAATAATTATAAAACATACCTATCATAGTGATCAAGGAATCTATGAAATAAACGATCAAACGACAGCTTATTGAAATAAACAATCAAATGACAATTTATTGAGAAAAACAAACTTGATTGTATTAACTTTGAAATAATAGAAGAACCTTACAAGCTTAGCCTTGATGTTGAACAAGCCTTCTCGGGGTCCGAAGTAGGAGTTTCCTCTACTTTGATAAGCCTTGCACTCTTCCTCCAGGAGCACATATAGGTATGTGATCTTTCCTCACAAAATCTTAGCAGAAAGGAGTCTAAATCTCAACAGAACTTCACCTCAATCACACACTAAAGCTTGAACTCCATTTGAGGCTACCCAATGCCTCTTTTTATAGTGCAGATGAGGAGGTTAGGGTTCCACCTATGAAGGGATATAATCCTCCTTCAAAGGGATAGGCTCCTCACATCAAGGGGTTAGCTCCTTAAGGTGTGGGACGCATGAACCTTACAAGAGCGTACTCACCCCCAAAAAATCTCATCCAGAAGCTTCTAGAATTGACCAAAAATCAACTTTTTCACTTTAATTTCTTGCCCTTTTGACTTTGACAAGGGTACGCAGGCATTACACAGAGAAACTGCACTCTAGAACGCAAGCAAGCTTCACATTACCTGCGTACCCCAGCCAGGAACGCAGGTAAGCTTCACATTACTTGCGTACCCCAGCCAGGAACGCAGGTAAGCTTCACATTACCTGCGTACCCAGGGTTTTGGAGTTTTTAGGGTTTTTCTCCCATTTTTAGGGCTTGACATGAGGAGTAGAGGTTGTAAGACTTGCAGAGGAGGTAATTATGAGTGACAATGAGCTC
Organism: Pinus albicaulis; assembly: GCA_034641835.2. Classification (NCBI taxonomy): domain Eukaryota; kingdom Viridiplantae; phylum Streptophyta; class Pinopsida; order Pinales; family Pinaceae; genus Pinus; species Pinus albicaulis. Next base: position 198,004,603 of record CM076576.1, read on the forward strand.
ATACAGTCAGCATAATGTCAAGGTGACATTTTTTAGTGCAACAGGTAAGTTAAAGTCAGTTGATCAAGTTGTAACTATTTGTTGCACTATCAAGAGATCATGTGAAATAAAAATTATTTAATTCACAATCAATGATCTGACATGAAACTGATGATTTACTATTATTAGTTGCATGCATGTCAGTTCCAGTGGAGATCCAGTTAAGAAAAAGGTGAAAGGGATGTTAACTATCATTGTAGGATTATTGGGTTGCACCCATGCAACCAAACACACATTGGATTGCCCATGATCCTTGCACAGTTTAGGAAGGCCAAAATTCCTAAAGAATAAGGATTTCATTCATCAATAATTGTGCAAGAAAGTTAGGTTGTTAAGAGGCTAAGAATTGGCTAAGTGTTGTTCAGTCTTGTCCAAGACAGTGTGACACAATTAGCTGAGTGCTAGAGAATCTTGTGAGAAGAGTGCATTGTAATTGTTTCATGTTTCCTTTTTGAATATAAAATGGAAGATAATGTGGTTTTGAGCAGCAAGCTTTCCCCGGGAAATTATCTATTTTGTGGTTTGATTTGATTCTTTCTTTGCTTCATGTGATTGGCAACTGTGTTTAATTTCCACAATTGATTTGTAGAAGCGATTCTGTATCTAGATTTACTACATTGTTAGATTGGATTGAATCCATGATATACATATTGTTTATATAATTTCTACATGGTATCAAATCACAGGAAATCACTATAGTGGAGGAGAATTTGAGCTTGTGAATGAATAGAATTCGAATTTACAGAATACTTTCTTGGTGTTACAGGTGATTCAGGATCGAAATGGCTTTAAATGGCTTGATATTGGAGTATGCACTCGAGGGTATCTCTAACTATATTTCTTGGAAAGACATAATGGAGGCAGTACTAGAGGACAATGGGTTGAAATAATTCATTGACAATGATGTTCCCAAACTCACTGTGACAAATGTTGCAAATCTTGATGCCTGGCAAAATAAGGTTGCAAAGGCGAGGAGGATCTTACTGGAGGGAGTATGAGACCACATTGTCTCAAGTATCCATAGCAAATCTACACCATATGCAATGTGGAAAGATTTGAAAAATCTATTTTAGAGCAACAGTGATCATAGAAAATTGGCACTGAAGGATAAACTCAGAAAGATCAAAATGGAGAAAGGTGTTTAGATTCAACAAGAAAATTTCAGCACCCACACCTAGTTACATTAAGCACCCAGACTAAGGTGGGTCCCACAGTGCTATTTTTGGGTGCATGCCTATTTTGGTTATCCCTTAATTAATATGAAAATTAAACTGTAAAATATTCTCAATGTTGACTTGAATCAGTTAACTGAAAGTGATAAATTCAGTTAGCTATTGTATTTCGAGTTAGAGGTAGTTGGTGAGGCATGCAAAGTAATTCTAGTTGTAAGAGAGTTTGAAGTGCAGTGGCGCATGAGTTAGTGCAAGTTGTAAACAGTTTAACTAAGTTAAGTGAGTTAAACTCACTTGTTCTAGTTGTAAATAAAGATACACTAGTGAGAGATCTAGTGAATTAAATATTAATTAATTCACAATTAGTGATCTCACATGCAACTGAGGATTTACTATTATTAGCTCCATGCATGTCAGATCCAGTGGAGACGCAATTGAGTTCTAGGTGAAAGGGAAGTTGACTATCAATTGTAGGATTATTGGGTTTCACACATGAAACCAAACACCCATTGGAGTGCCCATGATACTTGCGCAAGCAAGGCAGGCAAGAATTCCTATATTTTAGGGATCTTTACCATCAGGGATTTCACAAGCAGGCAGGTTGTCTCAAGGATGAGAATTGGTTGTGTTGGTTATTTTTGCATATGACAATGTGAGACAATTAGATGTGTATTCGAGGGCTCTTTTGATAAGTTTTTTGTATGTAATTGTTTCATGATCCATGCTTAATATACAATAGAATATTGTGGGGTTTTTAGCTGTAAGATTTCCCCGGGAAATTATCTGTGTTGTGTGTGATTGATCTTTCTTCATGTTCACGTGATTAGCGATTGTGTTTTTAATTCCACAAAATATTTCTAAAATTGATTCAGTATTTAAATTCAGTACATTTTTATATTAGGTGAATCCAAGATATGCATGCATGTTGTATAATTTCTACATGGTATCAGAGCACAGGAAATTGCAGAAGTGAAGCAAGAGTTGAGTTTGTGACTGGATAGAATTCAAATTTGAAGAAAGACTTTCTTGGTGCTATAGTTGATTCAAGATCAAAATGGATTTCAATGGCTTGAGGTTATAGTATGCACTCGAGGGAAGCTCAAACTATATTTCTTGTAAGGACAGTATGGAGGCAGTACTCGAAGACAATGGATTAAAGGAATTCATTAACACTAATGTTCCTAAACCCGCTTTGGCAGATTCAGCAAATCTTAATGCATGGAAAAATAAAGTGCCAAAGGTGAGGAGGATCCTGTTGGAGGGAGTACGAGACCACATTTTCTCAAGCCTCCATGGGAAAACCACACCATATACAATTTGGAAGGCTTTGACGGATCTATTCCAAAGCAACAGCGACCATAGGAAATTGGCGCTCAAAGATAAACTCAGGAAGATCAAGATGGAAAAGGGTGACACCATTCCAAGATATCTAACAAAGTTTGTCCAATGTCGGGATGAACTAGGAGTGTTGGAATAACAATTTATGATGATTATTTGGTGAGCTTGGCTCTCCTAGGACTTACCAAGAGTTGGCACAATTATCAAGACTTTGTCAATGGAAGGGAAAAATTGCCAAATTGGGAACGACTATGGTCGGATTTGGTGCAGGGGGAGTTCATAAAGAACACCAGAGATGGATCTTCATCTAAGAATGAGGATGAAGAGGATTGTGCTTTGGCTTCCAAGACGAGGAAGGGGAAGGGGAAGAAATTCAATTCTAAATCTGAGTCTAAGAAGGGCAAGAATAAGGACATGTCCAAGGTGAAGTGTTTTCATTGTCACGAGCATGGGCATTTTGCTACTAACTGTCCATAAAAGAAGAAGAACAAGAAGGTTGGAGGATCTGTAGTTAGTGAGGCCCTTGCCTCACAATTTGAGCTTGAATTCTCATTGATCACATGCATGGTGTCCAGTGCATTGGGATCTGTGTGGTATTTGGATAGTGGCGCTTCCTTTCACATGACGGGAGACAAGGAACTTTTCAGTGACTTGGAGGAGAATTATCTCTAGATTAACATTGAAATGGGTGACGACGGACGGTACAGTGCTACCGGTATTGGTATCATTACCTTTCAAAGGCATTTAGGTAAACCCTTTCAATTAAAATATGTAATGCATGTACCAGGTCTAAAGAAAAATTTGGTCTCAGTCGCAATGTTGGAGGATAGAGGCTATGATGTTGTTTTTAGTGATGGAAAATATTTCCTGCAACTTAAAACAATGGGACAAGCCAAGAAGATAGGGATTCGAGTTAAGAATATCTACAATCTATAGGTAGATAGTTGCATATCAATGATGGGCAAGGAAGATCAAGTAGTGAGCCTAAATGAGGGTGAATTATGGCACATGCAATTGGGTCATCTTCACCATGGAGCCTTGAAAGTCATGCAACATATTTCTACTGGTCTTCCCAAGGGTACACTTCCACATTCAAACACATGTAAGGGATGTACTATGGGAAAATATGTAAAGGCCACCTTTCATGAAAAGGAAAACCAAGATTCATTGATCCTTGAAAGAGTTCACACAAACATGTGTGGTCCTTTCTTGGTTGCTTCAACAACAAAACATAAGTACTATGTAATCTTTGTTGATGACTTTTCTCGTAAGTGTTGGATCTTCTTCATGTAGAAGAAAGATAAAAAATTATCTAAGTTCTGTGAGTTTAAAGCACTGGTGGAGAAAGAGTTGAGGAAGCAAGTGAAGGCTCTTAGGGGCGATAATGGTGGAGAATACATCTCTAACGAATTAAATAACTTCTGTAGCAAAGAAGGAATTGGAAGAGAACTCATAGCGCCTCATAACCCACAGCAGAATGGGGTCACGGATAGGAAGAACAGAATGATTGTGGGTGCAGCACGAGCGATGTTGCATGATCAAGGCCTACACATGCATCTATGGGTGGAAGCATGCAACACAGCGGTACATGTGAAAAACCATTGTCCTCATAGAGTACTTGGAATGAGTACACCTGAAAAGGCTTTCACTGGTAAGAAACTTGATGTTTCACACTTTAATATTTTTGGCTCGTCTATTTATGTGCATGTGACCAAGAAGCTGGAACCAACAACTGAGGTTAGGATTTTTGTGGGGTACATTGAAACACCCCATAATTATTGTGTGTATTTTCCAAACAACAGAATGACTGTTGTGCAACAAGATATAAAATTTAATGAGGAGAAATCCATGTGGTTGTCCCTTGAGAGGGAGTTGGACTTTCATGCAGAGGAGGAACTATTGGTTCCCAAGGATGAGTCTCAAGATGTGGATCAGCCATAGGAGGAGGTTCATGGAGTGGAGGAAAACACTCATGTAGAGCCATCCATCAGAAATGGCAGAAGCCACACCTTGGGAACTGATAGATTGAGACTTGATGCTGCAAAGAATGTAGGAGCCCCTACTTCATAGTGCAGACAAAGACAGTCTCCTGACAAATTTACTGGATACATGGCTCTTATGAGAAAATGTATTGTGACTGAACCATCTTCCTTTCAAGAAGCAGTGTAGCAGCCAACTTGGGTTGATGCAATAATGGAGGAGTATGACTCCATTGTCAAGAATAGTGCATGGGAGATAGTCCCAAGGTCGGTCGAAAAATTAGTGGTTGGATCGAGATGGATCTACAAGGTAAAGCAAGCTACTAATGGGAGTGTGGAGAAATACAAGGCTAGATTTGTGGCCTGGGGATTCTCGCAGATCAAGGGGATAGATTATGATGAGACTTTTGCACATGTTGCAAGGTACTCTTCCATAAGATCCATCCTTGCACTCTCAGCACAGATGGGCTGGCGCATTCATTAGATGGATGTAAAAACTGTGTTTCTCAATGGAATCATTGAGGAAGAGGTGTACTTTGAGCAACATGAAGGTTTTGAGATATTCAATAGTGTTTCACATGTGTGCCAACTCAAAAGAGCAATGTATGGGATAAAGTAAGCACCCTGTGCTTGGTACACTCAGATAGACAGTTATTTCACTGGACTGGGCTTCACCAAAAGTGAAGTAGATGCAAACCTGTACCAGATTGTGGTTGAGGATAAGCTATTGATTATTTTTCTATATGTTGATGATCTAATTTTGACTGGTGATGAGTAGTTGATACACTCATGCAAGGAGGATCTTGCAAGGGAGTTCGAAATGAAGGACATGGGACTCCTTCATTATTTCCTTGGGTTGGAAATATGGCAGCGGGATGGTGAAATTTTTGTGTCTCAAGGAAAGTATACAAAGGAGATACTAGGTAAGTTTAATATGGAGATCTGCAAAACCATGGATACTCCTCTTCCAGGGAATTGGAGGAAAGAGGATGCTACTTCTGGAGAGGTAGTAGATGCTACTGTCTACAGGCAATTAGTGGGTTCACTGATGTATTTGGTGAACACGAGACTGGAAATTTTCTACGCAGTTAACCAATTGATTCAAGCTATGGTTAATCCTACCAATCTATTTTGGAAGGCAGGGAAGCATGTCCTGAGATACCTGAGGGGCACATCGGAGTATGGTATATGGTATAGACAGATAGAGGGAGTGAATCTGCAAGGCTTCATAGATGTAGATTGGGTTGGAAGCCCATTGGAAAAAAAGAGCACATCAGGAGGGATATTTAGCATTGGATCGACAAAATTTTCTTGGTACAGCAGGAAGTAACGATCTGTGGCACTTAGTTCAGTGGAAGCGGAATACATGGCATCAAATCAAGCTACATGTGAGGCTATCTGGATGAGAAATATATTGGTTGGTTTGTTTGGTTCTCATATGGATCCGACAGTGATTCATTATGATAATCAGAGTTGCATTAAACTCTCGATTAATCCTTTATTTCATGATAGATCCAAGCATATAGATATTCGGTACCATCATCTCATATATTGTGTGTAGATAAGGATAATGTTACTTCAGTACATTCCCACAGAAGATCAAGATGCAGATATTATGACGAAGGCGCTCACTAGGAGAAAATTCGAATACCATAGAGACAGGATCGGGGTGAAGGATAATCCATTTCTTCTTGAGAGGGAGTGTTGAGATTCAACAAGAAAATTTCAGCAACCACGCCTAGTTGCATTAAGCACCCAAAATAGGGTGGGGCCCACAGTGATATTTTTGGGTGCATGTCTATTTTTGTTATCCCTTAATTAAGATGGAAACTAAACTCTAATATATTCTCAATGTTGACTTGAATCAATTAACTAAAAGTGATAAATTCAGTTAGCTAGTGGATTTTGAGTTAGAGGTAGTTGGTGAGGCATGCAGAGTAATTATAGTTATAACAGTGTTCAAAGTGTAGTGGTGCATGAGTTAATGCAAATTTTAAACAGTTTAACACAGTTAAGTGAGTTAAACTCAATTGTGATAGTTCCACCTGAAGATAAACTAGTGAGAGATCTATTGAATTAAATATTAATTAATTCACAATCAGTGATCTCACATGCAACTGAGGATTTACTATTATTAGTTGCGTGCATGTTAGATCCAGTGGAGACGCAGTTGAGTTCTAGGTGAAAGGGAAGTTGAATATAAGTTGTAGGATTATTGGGTTTCACACATGCAACGAAACACCCATTGGAGTGCCCATGATACTTGTACAGTCAAGGAAGGAAAGAATTCCTATCTTTTATGGATATTTACCATCAGGGATTTCACAAGCAAGGCAAATTGTCTGGAGGCTGAGAGTTGGTTATGTGTTGGTCAGTTTTGCATATGACAGTGTGAGACAATTGGCTGAGTACTGGAGGGCTCTTATGAGAATATTTTTGTATGTAATTGTTTCATGATCCATGCTTAATATACAATAGAATATAATGGGGTTTTTAGCTATAAGCTTTCCCCAAGAAATTATTTGTGTTGTGTGTGATTGATCTTTCTTCATTTTCATGTGATTAGCGATTGTGATTTGTATTCCGCAAAATATTTGTAGAATCAATTCAATATTTAACTTTAGTACATTGTTAGATCAGGTGAATCCAAGATATACATGCACGTTGTATAATTTCTAGAAAAGACGACTCCATGCCAAAATATTTAACAAATTTTGTCCAATGTCGGGATGAGCTTGGGAGCGTTGGAAATACTATCGTTGATGATTATTTGGTGAGCCTAGCTCTTCTAGGACTTCCCAAGAGTTGGCATATTTATCAAGACTCTATCAATGGAAGGGAAAATCTGCTAGATTGGGAATGACTTTGGTCAGATTTGGTGCAAGAATAATTCAGAAAAAATACCACAGATGGATCTTCATCTAAGAATGAAGATGAAAAATATAGTTCTTTGGCTTCCAAGGCGAAGAAGGGGAAAGGAAATAAATTTCATTCCAAATCTGGGTCTGGTAAATATGGAAAGAAGCATGACATGCCCAAATTGAAGTGTTTTCATTGTCACGAGCACGGACATTATGCCGCTAATTGTCCGCAAAAGAAGAAGAACAAGAAGGCTTCAGGATCTACAACTAGTGAGGCTTTGGCCTTGAAATTTGAGCTTGAATTCTCACCCATTGCATGCATGGTGTCAAGTGCAATAGGATCGGTGTGGTACTTGGATAGTGGTGCTTCCTTTCACATGACACGAGACAAAGAACTTTTAAGTGGCTTGGAGGAGATGGACCTCCATATGCATATCAAAATGGGTGATGAAGGATGGTACAGTGCTATCGGGATTGGTACCATTACCTTCCAGAGATAGTCAGGTAAACCCTTTCAATTAAAGGATGTAATGCATGCACCAGGATTGAAGAAAAATTTAGTCTCAATTGCAATGTTGGAGGATAGAGGATATGATTTTTTTTTTCAGTTAAGGAAAATATTTCCTATGACACAAAACAACAAGACAAGCCAAGAATATTGGGATTCGAGTTAAGAATCTCTATAAACTTGATTTAGATGGTTTCACAACATTGATGGGCAAGGTGGACAAAGTGGTGAGCCAGGATGAGGGTGAGTAATGGCACCAGAGATTGTGCCATCTACACCACGGAGCCTTGAAGGTCATGCAAAATATTTCTACGGGTCTTCCCAAGGGTACACTTGCGTAGTCAAACACATGCAAGGGATGTACTATGGGGAAGTATGCAAAGGCCACTTTTCATGACAAGGAGAATCAAGCTTTGGAAATACTTGAAAGAGTTCACTTAGACGTGTGTGGACCATTCTCTACTGCTTTGATAGCAAATCATAAGTACTATGCGATATTTGTAGATGAATTTTCTCAAAAGTGATGGATCTACTTCATGCAGAAGAATGATCAGGCATTCTTAAAGTTTCTTGAGTTCAAAGCACTGGTGAATAATGACACGAGGAAGCATGTGAAGGCTCTTATGAGCGACAATGGTGGTGAGTACATATTCTATGAATTGAATAACTTCTGCATCAGAGAAGGAATTCAGAGAGAATTGATTGCGCCTCATAACCCACAACAGAATGGGGTCGCAAAAAGAAAGAATAGAACAATTTTGGGTGCAGCACGAGCGATGTTGCATGATCAGGGCCTACCGTTGCATCTGTGGGTGAAGGCATGCAACAAATTGGTATTTGTGAAAAATCGTTTTCCTCGTAGGATACCTGGAATGAGTACACCAAAAGAGGATTTTACTAGTAAGAAACTTGATGTTTCACATTTTAAGATTTTTGGCTCATATATTTATGTGCATGTGACCAATGACACCAGGAAGAAGTTGGAACCAACAGCTGAGATTGGGATATTTGTGGGGTACACTGAAACTCCCCGAAATTATTGGATGTATTTTCCAAACAACAGAATGAGTGTTGTGCGACGGGATATAAAATTTGATGAGGAGAAAGCCATGCAATTGTCCCTTGAGAGGGATTTGGATTTTCATGCAGAGGAGGAACTCTTGGTTCCAAAGAATGAACCTCAAGATGTGGAGCACCCACATGCGGAGGATCATGGATTGGAAAAAACACTCATGCATAGCCATCCACTATAAATGTTAGAAGGCGCACCATAGAAGTTGATAGATTGAGACTTGATGTAACACAGAATGTAGGAGCCCCTACTTCACTTCGCAACCAGATACAGTCTCCAGATAGGTTTATTAGATACATGGCTCTTATGAGCCAATGTATTGTGACAAAACCATCTTCCTTTCAGGAAGCAATGTAGCAACCAATTTGGGTTGATATAATGGTAGAGGAGTATGACTCCATCGTCAATAACAGTGCAAGGGAGATTGTCCCAAGACTGGTCGAAAAATCAGTGGTTGGATCTAGATGGATCTAAAAGGTAAATAAAGTTGTTGATGGGAGTGTGGAGAAGTACAAGGCCAGATTTGTGGCCCAGGGATTCTCAAATATTGAGGGGATCTACTATGATGAGACTTTTTCACCAGTCGTGAGTTACTCTTCCATTACATTTATCCTTGCACTCTCAACGCAGATGGGGTGGCACATTCATCAAATGGATGTGAAAACTTTGTTTCTTTATGGGTTTATTGAGGAATAAGTGTACATAGAGAATCCATAAGGTTTCGAGATCTTTGATAATGAGTCGCATGTGTGTTGACTCAAGAGAGCACTGTATGGGCTGAAGCAAGCACCTCATGCTTGGTACACTCAGATTGATATCTATTTCACCGGGTTGGGATTTACCAAAAGTGAAGTGGATGCAAACCTATACCAAATTGTGGTTGATGGTAAGCTCTTGATTATCGTACTTTATGTTTATTATCTAATTTTGACAAGTAATGAGCAGCTGATACACTCATGCAAGGAGGATCTTGCAAGGGAGTTCAAAATGAAGGACATGGGACTGCTTCACCATTTCCTTGGTTTGTAAATATGGCAGTGGGATGGTGAAAATTTTGTTTCTCAAGGAAAGTATGCCAAAGAGATACTGGGTAAGTTTCACATGGAGAGCTGTAAACCCATGGACACTCCTCTTCCAAGAAATTGGAGGAAAGAGGATGCTACTTCTAGAGAATTAGTGGATGATACTTTCTACAGGAAGTTAGTAGGTTCATTGATGTACTTGGTGAACATCATACCATACATTTTCTACGCATTTAACCGACTGAGTCAAGCTATGGTTAAGCCAACCAAGCTCTTTTGGAAGGCAAGGAAACATGTCTTGAGATATCTCAAGGGCACCATAAAGTATGGATTATGGTACATACAGACAAAGGGAGTGAAGCTTCAAGGCTTCATGTATGCATATTAGGTAGGCATTCCATCAGATAGAAAGAGCACATCAGGAGGGATCTTCAACACAGGATCGACGACAGTAAATTGGTACAGTAGGAAGCAACGATCTGTGGCACTCAGTTCAGCAGAGGCAGAGTACGTGGCTGTAGTTCAAGCTTCATGTGAGGCCATCTGGATGAGAAAGATCTTGGTTGGTTTGTTTGGTTCTCAGATGGATCCGACAGTGATACATTCTGATAACCAGAGTTGCATTAAACTCTCGGTTAATACTGTATTTCATGATAGGTCCAAGCACATAGAAATTTGGCACCACCATCTCAGATATTGTGTTCAGAGGCACATAATGTTACTTCAGTACATTCCCAAGGAAGATCAGGATGCAGATATTTTGACGAAGGCGCTCACCAGGAGAAAATTAAAATACCATAGAGGCAGGATCGGGCTGGCAGATAATCCTTTTCCTGTTGAGAGGGAGTGTTGAAATCCAACAATAAATCACAGCACCTACACTAGTGTGGGACCAATAGTTCCTAGCAGCACCTACACTAGTGTGGGACCAATAGGTCGTAGCAGCACCTACATTGGTGTGGGCTAAATTTGGTGTAGTGTCTATTATAAATTTCCCTTAATTAAAATGGACACTAAAATTTAATATTATCTCATTATCACTTTTAATAGTTAACTGAGTGTGATAAACTCAGTTAGCTCATGAATTTCAAGTTGAGGGTAGTTGGTGAGGCATCCAGAGTAATTCTAGTTGTAACAGAGTTCAAAGTGCAATTGGTGCATTAGTTAATGCATGAGAAATCAGCTAACTCAATGTAGGTGATTTAAAGTCAGTTGAGCTAGTTGTAATTGTTTGTTGCACTAGTGAGAGATCAAGTGAATTAAATATTATTTAATTCACAATCAATGATTTAACATGCAACTGATGATTTACTATTATTAGCTGCATGCATGTTAGTTCCAGTGGAGACCCAATTGAGACAAAGGTGAAAGGGATGTTAACTATCAGTTGTAGGATTATTGGGTTGCACCCATGCAACCAAACACACATTGGATTTCCCATGATCCTTGCGCATTTTAGGAAGGCCAAAATTCCTAAAGAATAGGGATTTCATTCATTAGGAATTGCGCAAGAAAGGAAGTTCGTTTAGAGGTTGAGAATTTGCTGTGTTAGTAAGTTTTGTCTAGGACAGTGTGAGACAATTAGCTGAGTGTTGAATACTCTTGTGAGAAGAGTGCATTGTAATTGTTTCATGTTTCCATGCTGAATATAAAATACAAGATAGTGGTGTTTTGAGGAGCAATATTTCCCAGGGAAATTATCTATGTTGTGGTTTGATTTGATTCTTTCTTTGCTTCATGTGATTAGCGATTGTGTTTAATTTCTGCAATTTATTTGTTGAAGAGATTCGGTATCTAGCTTTAGTACATTACTAGATCAGATTGAATCCATGATATACATATTGTTTGTCTAATTTCTACAGAGAAGCTTCGGCCTTTATAAGCTCAAGGGTGCCAAGTTGGTTGTTGAACATAGATGATAAGGTTGCGCTCTCTCATTTTAGAGCCTTGATATCATCCATGGGGGATCATCCCTTAGAAAGTGGGCCTTCCTCCTCCTTTCATTAGCTCCCAACCTCCTCTCCCTTGCTATAAATTCACATCCCTCATTCCCTCAAGTTTAGAGATTGGTTGATCATTGTCAGACTCGTCTGAAGTCTCATCCCTTTTCATGCTAGCATCATGATTAAGCCTAGGTGCACAGGAGAAGTAATTCTTTTGATCTAGGTGAAGGACTCAATTTTCACCTAAGGACACCTCCAACATCAAGGCCTAGTTGTAAGCTCTCCTTTTGTAATTTATCAATAATTACATATGATATTTGCTTTCTATATTTTTCTAAATGATTATGCAAATATTCTGGTACTACTTGATCTGCTAGATATATAATGTTTACGTTTATTATGTATTGTATCACGTTTTTTTTTGTCTCTTGATCATCTGCAGGTATTCACGTGCCACTAGTAGCAGCAAGCGGACCTATAAGGATCGTGAATCGAGGTCACCATCAACGAATTCAAGGATAGTGCTTGGGAAAGGTATTTGTGTCTCTTTCCTCATTGCATTGTAAGCATTAGTTAAGAAATATTATGTTAGAAAGAATCTTGTGTTGCTAGACCCACTCTAGCGCTAGAGAGATTTCCTCTGTCCGTAGAGGGGATTTATCTTGAAAATAGAATGCCCTTCTGAGTTATTGGTTAGTGAATTTGAAATCCACACACTTGCTCCTGATCCTTCCTTACTTACAACCCCATAAAAATCCATGTTCCATAAAGGCTCATTTTCTTCATCATGTTTCACAATGTCTGTTTTTATTTCATCAATTTCACATAAATTAGTTTCTAAATTTGGAATGTGTTATTCCATACCTACATCATTGTACAAAATGAAAGAATCTAAGTATGAATGGACTGAATATAAGGGATAATTGTTTGGTTTTTCTTGACTACTAACCATGTATTTCATCAGTGTTTCCCTATATAGTCTCCTCTACTGAAAAAACACTCTAACGGTAGCATAGGTCATATCTATTTGAAGTGTTCCTTATATTTTAGCTCCTCGTGAGAGAGATAACAACATTCCATATTTAGGAGGTATATCAGCAACAACAATGTAGATGGACTAAAGTGATGCACAAAAATTTAGTAAGGCCTAGGCATTTTACTTTACTTGAATCAAAAGAGTACAAGTCTTTGTAAGGTCTAGTGATACCACATCCTAATTTTTCCATAACAACCCTAGGAATACGGTTGTGTGAAGCACCCAAGTCAAGCATTGCATTGTGCAGAATTTTATCATGAATGTTCAAACTGACATAAAATGGAGGTACACTTCCCTCCTGAGGTTTTCCATCAACTTCAAGCCCAAACAATAATTCTGGTTGATCGTCAGTTAAATTTACTGTGTCTCCTCCTTCCCCTATCTTCAAAGCTTTCATCGCTTGGGACCTATAAGAATTATTATTCATGAGTTATGTCAGGGGAATGGGTATTTTGAGTTTAGCCAATTCATTTTCTATGTTGAATGATGTCTGAGATTTTTCTATATTAATTACATCTTGTTTCTTAACAACATATTTTTGGGAATTATCCTTCTGCTAGCTAGTAGAAGGAATATAAGTTTGGAATTTTTTAGGAACAATATCAAATATTTTTCTCGGAGGAACATTTGCACTCTTTTTGGGAGAAGTATCAATATTTTTATTTGATGGATTATCAAAGTTTTTCTCACTCTTCACGTTGTACTATTTATGGAATTCCATTATTTCATTTTCAAAACATTGTTTGTACTCTTCTGATTCCTCACAATTTATTTCAGGTTGTGAAAGCAAGAAAAGGTCTTGTTCTTCTTGAGTTAAGAAAATGGAGTCACTATCATTTATTCCCATTAAATTTATTTGATTTTCATCAAGGTCTTCATCTACATATTTTTCTTGAAATGGAGGTGTGATCTATTGATTTGGACCCTTTTGCTCTCTTTATTTGATCTCGGGTGGGTTTCTCCTAAAGTTAGGATTTTTGATCTGAGGACTAGGTTGGTTTTCTCTAGGGGGAGCCCTATCAGTTATGTTTATTCTTTCCATCATCCTTTCCATGGTTTTGACCAGGGTATCTATTTTGGAATCAGAAGAAGAAGTAGATGGTTCTTCCTTTATGGTTACTCTCCTCTCAGCCCTAATTCTAGCCCTTTTAGCTAACATATTGGCTTCTACACTTACATCATTTCTCTGCATTTCTTCCAAAGTTTTAGGATTTATTTCTCAAAGTTGATATGACATATCATGATCAAATCCATCTAGAAACTTAAGTAAGTCTAATCCTTGAAGAGGCTTAATGTTTGTTGGGATTCCATTATAAATGTTGTTAAATCTAGTGCAATAATCTTGCACACTTTCCCCAGGGGTTCTCGTAATGATTTCATATTCAGATATTAAGGATTTGGGAAAAAAGCATCATCTTCACATATTCTTCATATACCTCCTGAAGGTCAAAACAGTCATTCATTTTGTCTACATGTTGTTGTGTAGTAATTGTCCCAATGCCATCAAATTGAGGAATTATAATTTGATAGTCTTGAGGCATATTATGAAATGGTGTAGGTAAAACCAAAGGGGCATACCTGGCTTTCATGACTAGTATATGGGGATGAATAATAGATGAACTTATAGGAGGTGTATACGTGGAGGGGAGTAAGACAATTTTAATTATGGCCTGTGATGTTGATGGGGAGGTAGTGGAAATTGTTGAGGAAATTGAAGAAGTGAAAATAGGATGTATAGATTGTGTGATGGGAGATGAGATAGAGAACGATAGGGATGAAATTTCAATTGATTGTTGGACATATGCTTTATGGACAACTGGGTCTAGGTATTTCACTAGAGTTTCTAATTTTTCCAACTACTGGAGAGCTTTTCGGTGAAAATCTTGATCTATTGATTAATGTTTAGATTTGTATGGTCCTAACATAGACTCGTCAAAGACTGTTTTAGCTACAAAAGTTTCATATTTAGGTCTAAAAAAATTGTGTTCAAAAGGTAGATGAACTAAATTTTATCTATGGTAACAAAGTTCTCAGGAAGGGAATTTTATCTTCGTGGAGGACTACTACTCCCCTGGCTTTATGTCAAACTTTTCTTCCTTATCAATTTCTCAGGATTATCCAGGATCTCAGGAGGCTTTGGATATTGATATGCTCTAGTATAAATTATTTTAGGAGACACATATTATATAATATTTCACACACAATTTCACTATCTACAAAGATTACAACCTCACAAATATTTATTTCTAAAAAATGTATTCTCAATACACTGAAAATAAAGTTTTTTAACCAAGGAAATGAATTTTTGAAATCAAGGTTTGTTATTGCCCAATATGGTCACCAGAAGGTTATCACTCCTTAATTTTTGAGGTTGCAAAGAAAATCATAGACGTAACCACAGAACCATTTTGGAAACTGGGAATCTATCCCTTCCAGTTTCAGAGATGGATCTCTCTTTATGATTTATCTTTGTTTGATTTAATATATTAGGCTAGCTATCTAGTTCATTGTTTGTTTGTTTTTAGATTATTTGGTTGATTAATTCTAGAAGTTTCCATTTTTCTATGGAGTCAATTACTTAAATATGGATATGTTTCAGTCTTTACAAATAGATTTTACAAAGCAGGGTAGCCAAATAAATTGGATTTTGTAAGCTAAATGAAATGAAAAAGAAGAAATTTTGGAGTTTCCATTAAGTAAAGAGCAATTCAGAATTCATTTATTTAACTTCAGTTGAAAACATTGAAATTATCCAAAAGACGGAGTAGAGTGTATTCAAACAAATTCTAAGTTTTTCTTTTATTTTGAATAAAACATAATAGAAACCTAAAAGAGATTATTTCAAAGAAAATATAAACACAAGAAAGAATCACTTCACTAACAATTTGACACAAGAATCCTAGGAAAGAGCTTTCTGTATTACTGGAATGTCCACTAGAACTTGGTGGAGCAGCTTTACAACAATATTCTTTGATGCAAAAAATCAACCTCTACTACTTCAAATTCAAAAGTATTTATAAAGATTTTTACAAAATATCTTGATCTAAAAGATCAACAAAAAGTTTTAAAAATATCTAACAAATAATTACACCAACTCATACAATAATGTACGGATGCTGAAATTGATCTGACTGTTGGCACTATTTTCTAGGAAGATTATTTGATGAATGGGCCCCAAATTGTGTTGCCTTGCTATCTGTCTATTACAAATGAAAAATTTTTACTCAATTATGTCACACAATTGATCCCATCTTTCATCAGTGGGGATAGAAAGATTAAGTAGCTTTCTATAGACTTCATTGACCTCTATATATTTTTCAAATGTTGGATTGTTGATGAAAATATGTTTGATAGTTAAATCAAACTCCAAAGATTCTAAGAAAGCTTTCCCTATGATGTTCCCTTTGAAGCCTGCAAATTTGAATTTATCTTTCGAACTGTTGTAGAGCTTCTGATATTAATTTTCCAAGTTCATTAACTAGTCATTTGGTGCTACCAATCTTGGCAATCCTCTCTGGAATAATAAATTATATTTGATATGAAATCTATGGATTGAATTTTCCAGAGTCAAACATTTATTTTCCAACTAAGTCATTAGATTTTTCTTTTGTAAAACTTTCTTAATCTCC
This sequence comes from Pinus albicaulis, assembly GCA_034641835.2. Classification (NCBI taxonomy): domain Eukaryota; kingdom Viridiplantae; phylum Streptophyta; class Pinopsida; order Pinales; family Pinaceae; genus Pinus; species Pinus albicaulis. Next base: position 198,021,202 of record CM076576.1, read on the forward strand.
AGGATAGTCTTTGTCCTCTCTATAATCTATATCTATTATAATTTTTCTCTTGTCTTTGAGTTCAAAATATTAATCATAGATGTGGTCTCACCAGGTTTTTGTCCCAGGTTTGGTCTAACTTGCTCTATTTTTGTCTTGGATCTTTCAATTATCTCTTCTTGCTAAAAAATAATTTGAATGGATGGCCAAATTTCAGTCACAACTTGACTTATTTCTAGCCAAACATTCTCCTTGGCCTATGTCAAATTTTTACCTATCAGTGACTCACTTTGCAGCATTTCAACCTTCCGGGAAAACTTGTGAGATTTATGCAACTCAACTACATAGAGGTTGTCATTTTTAACTTATGTTCTTCCAGATTCTTTAGTTTATCCTATAACTTGTCATTCTCTTGTCTCTGAAGAGACAGGTCCTGCATAACTTTGCTCAAATCACTTGATGCTGATGTCAAATCCCTGGATGTGCCTGCAACTAAAATTGGTATAGCTGTCACTAGAGCTATGGTGAATTGTGCAACCTTCTATTTTTCATTGAGTAGTTTTTCTATTTGCTCCTCCATCTCCTTGATCTTTAAATTTTGCTCAATAATTAGTTTGAGCATGTCTTCTTTATGTTGATCATTTCCGTCTATTTATTATTCTTGTGGATCCTCTGTAGATGGTAGCTTAAGCTGCTTCTTTAGTGATGTTATTTCTACATTTTTTCTCTTAAATATCTCTTCCACTACTTTGACATCACTAGGATCATACCCCAGCGTGATCACCAAATCCTCCAATGATTTGATTTTGTTGTCTTTTCCAATGAGGATATTTTCTCCAACTTCAACTATGACTAGACTTTGAGGATTGATGTTTTTAGCTGTAATATCCCAAATGGGAAAATAAGAATAATAACAGGCTAAAAGATATTAAGGATACAACAAAACAAAATTTGATATCAAAACACCAACGAAGCCATAAAATATTGTTGAGCCATATTTTCTAGACATGAGTACAATGGAGGTGCTGGAATGAAGGCACATGGGATTGCTCAAGGAAAGCTAGAGAAGCCCTTTGAATCAATGTTGAAATCCCCCCACTGATGGTACATTGTATGACTATAGCTATGAACTGAAATATGCCAGAAATGTTGTTGCTGCTCCTGAAGATATGTCGCTAGGGCTTGCTACACCGCTCAGAAAATTACGGGACTTTAACCCCAAACGCTACTCAAGAAACCCACAAAACCCATGAAGGAATTGGCCAAATGTTGACCCCAGAATTTTGGCCCAATTTCCCCTAGCTCCTCTAGCTCCTGGCTGAGTTAGGATCTATGTTTCACACCTCAAATCTTCCCAAAAAAATTTGCCATATTAATCTTGGCTTCTCCTCAATAAACCCAGGAAAAATCCATGAAGGAATTCCGGAAAGGTTGACCCCGAAAATTAACCGTCTAGGGATGGCTATACTCTCCTGCCGGGTACGCTGGCCTCTCTGATGAAAACACTTAAATAAGGGCATCAAACTCTCTGAAAAACTCACTATGGAAGGGTTGATCCCCTCACAATCTCTCGGCTGAAATCTCGTGAGGTTCTCTCTTCCGGATGCTGCTCCTCTTTATGACTGCGTAATATCCCTAGAAGATTGTGATGCCCCTGGAAGTGACTGTGTAATCCTAAGGCTAAAATGGTATTGTTTCTCTCCAAAAATGATGGTATGGCTCCTCTCCTGAGCGGGCACTCGAAGTCCCTTGAGGACGAGGTTGGGATCTCCACTCGGAGACACCCTTGTGCTAAACAGCATTGCAAACCCAGCTAAACAGCTTGAGCGTGCTCTAGTCTTGACAGAGAGAAAATCAAAAGATGCAAGAATGAATGAGAAAGGTTTCCTTCCTCTCCTTTTATGCTTGTGAACCCCTAAAATCCCTTGTGCCCACCTATGTTGTGATGTCCCTCTGTGCCACGTTGTCCCTTTCTACGCTACGCTGCCTCTCCCACGTTGCCACTGCGCTGCCTGGCCCCATGTTGCCACTGCGTTGTCCTAAGTGCCTCCTCTCCTGTGCTGTCACTTAGCCTCATGGGCCCCACTTCATATTTTAATTAATATGCTCAGTAACTTTAGGAAAGTTCTTTTATTCTAATTTTTTATTCATGGGTCCCCTCAACCCTTTATTTCCGCCCAACATTATGATTTTCTGAAATTAATCAAAATTAATATCCCAATTAGCTGACTGCTAATTTGGGGATATTACAGTCATCCCCGCCAAAAATTTCTTGTCCTCAAGAAAATCTTGAACAAGCCTCTTCTCTAGCTGACACTCCCCACTGTCAGTGAAAAATGTGCCTGGGTCCCAAATGCGCCACTAAATCTTCCCTGTCTTATGCATCACCCTAATATGAAGGGATCTCTCAATGCAAGGATCCCAAGCCATCATGTCCAACATGAAGCTCCACCTACCCCACTCACCATCCTTCCATGCTAATGAAGTCCCCCACTCCATCATTAACTTGTTAAAGCCCAATGGAAGATCTATATGATCTCCCCATGTAGTATACAACTCACCCCTAGAGGTTATAGAGTTGTGTAGAGTTGTAATGCTCAGGTCCCCTGCTAATATTGTATAGGTGCCACCATGTTTTCGATGCGCCACTCGAACTATGAGATACCCCCCATCATGCGTAGATTGTATCCCTCTCTCCTGGGGCCTTGTGGCGAAAAATCTGTGAAGGCAAAGCTCATCCTGACCAGGAATCTCCATGATGCTGATATCTACCCCTCTATTGTTGATTTTGACCCTAAGCAACAACATAATAAGTTTGCCTCTCCATGTAATGGAGGTCTCAGTGCTCTCCCCCATGTCAAACCCAAGGTGGATTGGATCACCGTATGCTCTGTCCCTGCTCATCACAAAGTGGAGTGATCCACCTACCCAATAAATCCCTGGATCCCACAACCATATGGGGAGCTCACAACTTGATCCAGGTGGATATCAGTGGCCACCCACCTATTCCATTTGGACCCGCACCATCAATTCTTGCAGCTTTTCACATTCAGCACAACTTACTATTTTTAGCAGTTTTTCGGGTCCTGCATTCCCGGAGTTGTTTTGGGGCCTTAATGATCTAGGTGGACATTGGTGGCCACCCACATATTCCATTTGAACCCCCACCATCATTTCTTTCAGTTTTTAAGTTGCAACACAACTTACTGTTTTTAGTAGTTTTTCGGGTCCTGAACTTCCGGAGCCATTTTGAGGCCCTACCTCGGTCACTTGGTACTAGAGGTAAGAATGTAAGCATCATGATCATGGTTTGCCTACTAAAGGCTAGTGGGTGAGTGGTTGGTAAAGGGTGGTCACACTGTTGTGAGACCCCTAAAGTCTCCCCAACTAGGGATTCCTGATGGATTCTCTCATTCTTATTTTGTTGCTTAAGTCTTTCCAACATTCCCTTCTTTCCTTTGGCCAAATCATTTAGGGCCTTAAAAATGTTACCAAATGATGCTTCCCCTTTTCTCCTTGACTCCCCCATATTTTCCACCTCTACTGCCTTTGGTGGGTAAGATTCTGCCTACCCTCTTTGTTCATAGAAAAATATCCCCATGGCTGAGCCAATAATGAAGCTTTGATACCACTGTAATATCCCAAATGGGAAAATAACAATAATAACAGGCTAAAAGATATTAAGGACACAACAAAACAAAAACTAATATCAAAACACCAACGGAGCCATAAAATACTGGTGAGCCATTTCATTAATTTTCTAGAAATGATTACAATGGAGGTGTTGGAATGAAGGCACTTAGGCTTGCTCAAGGTAAGCTAGAGAAGCCCTCTGAATCAATGTTGAAATCCCCCCACTGATGGTATGTTGTATGGCTATAGCTTTGCACTAAAATTTGCTAGAAATACTATTGTTGCTCCCGAAGAAATGTTGCTAGGGCTTGCTACACTGCTCAGAAAATTTCGGGACTTTAACCTCAGACTCTAATCAAGAAACCCACAAAAACCCACAAAGGAATTGGCCAAATGTTGACCCTGGAATTTCGGCCCAATTTCCCCTAGCTCCTCTAGCTACTACCTAAGTTAGGATCTATGTTTGACACCTCAAATGTGCCCAAAAAATTCTGCCAAATTAATCTTGGCTTCTCCTCAATAAACCCAGAAAAACCCTGAAGGAATTCCGGAAAGGCTGACCCCGGAAATTCACCCTCTAGGGATGGCTACGCTCTCCTGTGGGGTGTGTTGGCCTCTCTGATGAAAAAATTGAAATAAGGGCTTCCAACTCTCTTAAAACTAAGCTATGGAAGGGTTGATCCCCTCACAATATCTCAGCTAAAATATCGTGAAGTTCCCTCCTTTGGATGTTGCTCCTCTCTATGACTGTGTAATCTCCCTGGAATACTCTGCTGCCCCTAGAAGTGATTACGTAATTGTAATATCCCTTTTTAGGAATAGCTAGAAATCCATGGCTAGAAAATACATTTTCCAAAAATGAAGGTATCAGGATTTGATACCATGACCTGGATCCCTTATATCAATACATCTAAGACCCGAATTCAAGAGCTGGGACCAAAGATATCCTTATAGGGTAGTGAGACAAGCTCCCACACATAGTTGCCTTCAGAAATTTCCCAAGGAATGGTGCTGCAACAATACATGAGCATACAATGAAAATACAACGTTATTTTATGAGTTGTGAGACAAGAAGATATGAATATCCAATGAATAATTTTATAGCAGCAAAGATAATACAATTTCTTGAGGAAACAACCTCTCAAGAAAGGCAATGCAAGCCTCAATAATACATGTACATGGAAATGAAGAAACACAGCTGCATATATGAAATCCTTGGCTATAATAGAATAGTATATTATGGATTAATATTGCAATACAATGTCAATACATGGATATAGCAATGATATAGCTCAAATACATTAGGGGAGCAAAGCTCTAACCCTTAGAAGCAATAAAACATCAATCCTCCAAGGGATTGGCTGAAATATACAAAATGGGAAAAATGTCGGAGTTGTTGGGTAGCTGTAGCAACTCAAATCTAGAACTAAATAGAGAAGGCTGAAGATGATGAGCAATCTAAATTAGACCTTCTCCAATGGATCTCCAAAGTGGAAGGCTGATCCTTACACTTGAGATCTCTCCCTCTAATCAACAGTACAATCCCTCACTGCAAGTGCTCCATGAAAATAACGCAGTATGAGAGGTTAACTACGTTGTAGGTGGAATAAACTGAGTTGGCCAAGTGCCAAGATCTGCAAATAAGCTCCAATTCTTCCAAGCTAATCCTCCAAAGGAAAGAAGGAGTATCCCTCTGAAAAACAAGCAATGGAAGAGGTGTTGTAACTTCTCACTGCAACACCCTACAACACAGAATTATGTTGTTGTAGCAATAATGCTATCTTGGAGGAGGATGCTTGGCCACAAGCCTAGATGTGAGACAAATCAGTACAACTCCTTCAAGAGGCCCTCAAGAAAGGAGGAGGAATCCTAAACAGGAATTCCCTGGAAATTCTTGCTAAACAGCAGAGAATGCACAATTGTCTGAATATACAATGAAATGAAGAATCATAAGCATGAATAACACTGGCTCTCCTCCTCTCCATATATAGTAAGTGAATGCTCTCTCTCCATGGGCTCCATCCATTAGGGTTTCCTCCATAAAGGAATATTCCCTCCTCTATCTCTGCGCTGTCCCATGTAGTGCTTTCCACCTCATACCCAACGTTGTTTGACTTGGTCAAACTTAACCAAGCCTCTTTGCAAAAGTCTCCTTTCACACATGAGGGTGTGAAATCTAGTTCCAAGGATGATCCATTTTCCTACTAGAGGAATTTTATCCATGTTTTTATTATGAATGGGCCTCTTCACCCAATTATTCATCTCCTAAGTGAAAATAGAAAAAATTAATATTCCAATTTATTGAAGGAAAAATTTGGAATATTACAGTCCTCCCCTCCCAAATGTTGCTTATCCCCAAGAAACTGCAAGGATAGAACTGGAAATTTTCCACTCAAGGCATGGAGTCTGAAATGTGATGAGGAACATCTTCCCCATGTGGATCCTCCATCCCCAAGCAATCATCCAAACAAAATGAGTTACCTCCCAACAAGGCAACTCCTGACCACCTCAAGCTCCGAAAATGAAGGTGGGCTAAAAATCTGAACATGGAAAGCATCATAGCCCACCCCAAGCTGTCCTTCTCTCCACTTATGACAAGTGTAGAGTGTGTTTTGATCCTGGGCTGCAAAAGTATTTCCCTCAAATCGCAAAGTGAAGAACAATCCTCCAAAGAGATCTCCTCCAACAATAAAGAACAAGCTAGCCCAAAACAATTCATCCATGATGAATAGGAAAAAGTCATCATAGAGTATCCCAATGAGAATTTTGCTGCAATTTATACATGATGATACATGATACAAACAATTCCTCACAAGGATACAACGCAGTTTCATCCACTGCAATCTCAGAAAGGAACATGGCAAGTGACATACAAAATCCATCACATCTACTAAGGAATAGTAAATGGCTGAATATAACAATAATACAAGACCAAACACTTGCCCATGGCTGTATAATGGATGACTGTCAAGTCCATGGTCCACCTCAAAAGAGAACACATATGTAGTAGTGGCGGCCATATCTCCTCCCATGTTCCCATTAGAACATGTAGTGCAGAAAATGTGAGAATTCTTCCCACTCAAGGACACATCCAACTCATGTGCCTCTATCATAATCATGCTTCTTATACAAATCTGATCCATATTAGCAAATGAATTCATGATAAGCAATAAAATGAGGACAATGCTAAAGGTTTCATGTGTTACAATAAGGTACCAACAGCTTCCCCAATAGTGACAACGCAGTTTTACAAGTTGCTGCTTGAGGAAAGTACAAGGAAAAATGTTTCTTTTTACATGGTTAACCATGCATGTCTTCATATGATACATGTTAAATTGCATAAGCTGAACATAAATGTGATGATAAAACATTTTCCCAAGGCCACATAAGAGATGGTTTCCTCCATCATATAGATTGGCCCAATAAAGCTCATGGAGCAATGTGACAAGCTTGCCCTCTTGTGAAGAAATGCACTGCATAAGAATGGCAAGAGTGTGCAAGTCTATGAATGTAAAAAAAAAATTCTTACCATATACCGGAAGTAAGATGATACATGGATCTATAAATGAGTCCTCCATAATGTTTTGGCATGCTATGAAGAAGAATGAACCATGTGCTGCAAGAAAATAATCCTCCCCATGCTTGGAAATCCAAGTCAAGAATAATATGTCATAGTGATAGATGCCTCTATCCACTACTCTATCATCATCATCTCTTCCCTGTCCTCCAAGTGTGTTAGCCCCCCTATGAAATTTTTGACAAGCAAATAGGGGGCTAAATCATTGTTGAGTCTTCAAGGAATGCATTTCCTCTGAAAACACAGTCTCCTTGAAGCCTCCTTGTGCTTTTGCCCTTTGATAATTCCCCTCTGCTGATTTCCATTATAAAGCCTCTCTGTTGTGAAGAGATGCCCAAAGGCCCCCTTTTTCCCTCTCATTTCCCCCACTTAGCTTCTATTCTGTTTCCCCTTCTATTTCCCTTCTTACTCTTTAGTTTCCCCCAAAATCCCCTTAAAATTATTTCCCCAACCTTCGTTGGCCTTCTTCCCCCTTTATCTCTCTATCGTTACCCTTCCCAACCTTCAAAATCCATTTAAATGGGCTAAAAACCCACTTTTCGACCTTGTTATAAGGCCTAGCCCCTTTCCGCCAGCCCCTTTCAAACCACTTCCCCACATGTGCGCAGGCGCCAGGACCAAGTGCTTAAGTCCCCGGCGCTTATCGCAATCGGAGCATCGGGCGGGTGTAAATCCTTTGTAACAGCGTAAAACCCCCGATGCGATCGTTTAAACACAAAGTCCCGTAACGAGTTTCGGTCCGTTGATCTATCGTAAAGATCGACGGCGGAGCGCTAATCGCAAGACCCGGCTCAATCGCAATCGCAACATGTATTGTGCACCCCCCGATTGATCGCATCGCGCTCCGATTGCGATCCTTCAATCATTTCCCGACTGTCGATCCGTCCCGCCGATCCGACGGCCATCGCTCCATCGCAATCGCATAACTCAATCGCATGCCTTCTTCTCTGTGATCCGATTGCGATCTCCCAACTTAATCCTGACCGTCCATTCTTCCCGCAGATCAACGGTCCTGCACCAATCGTACCCTCCACCCGATCGCCGATCGCAAGTCTTTCCGCGTTCCCCCCGATTAAATCTCCGCCGTCCGTTTCCCCGCTGCATCAATGGTCAGCGCTCAATCGCTGGTCCCCTTTCGATTGCAATCGCAAACTGTTTCGTCCGACTCCCGATTGCGATCTCCCGATTCAATCAAGGCCGTCCATCCTCCACGCTGATCTGACGGCTATCGCTCTCCCCGCCCGATCGCAATCGGAAGTTTGTGAGTGTCTCCCCTTTGTGCCCCTCCGATTGCGATTGTTCCGATTACATCTGGACTGTCCGTTTCCTCCCAGATCCAACGGTCATCGCTCGTCTTCCCTGATCGCAATCGGAAAATTTTACATGTGTCACCCTTGGTTGCCCCCGATTGCGATGGTTCTGATTCAATCTCGGCCGTTGATCCTCCCCTGGATCCGATGGTTCAGATCTAATCGCCCTCCGCCTCTGTTGGGTCCCACCTCGTACGATCTTTCTACCACATTTCATTGCATTTCATGCATTTTCTTTGTATTTCCTCCATTATTCAAACCTTTGTGTTTTACATTAAGGTTTAGTGAATTGCCCTCCACCATGGCCGGGTCCCGCTTCCACGGCTCCGTACCATTGTGTCCTTTGTTTCCACAATCGTCACCGCCTTTCCTCCACCGCTCCGCCACCACTTCTCCGACCTTTGCAGCATTCTCCACCACTGCTCGGGCTTGTAACAGCTTATTTCATTGTGCAGATAACACAGAGAGGCCATTTCAGTCGGCCATCAAAGCAGCAGAGATCGGATCAGAAGGGATATGAGCCTGTAATTGAATATTTGAAGCGCTAATCCCGTGATCAAAGGATTAAGGCACTGTTTGAATATTAAGAGCACACCAGCAACGCCATAACTGTGCTACCTAACAGCAGGACATTTTCCTCCAGAGGTACACCTTCCCACAGCATCCTCCATGCCTTCTCGAGCCCTGAGACAATTAAATACGCTGACTGAAGCTCATTTCAGACAGTCAGGCAGCAGTTAGGAAGTATGGAGCGACCTGCAGACCTTTGAACCAGTTCATTTATTCCAGAACGGCAGCACAGAGCTCCAAGCACCGAAAAGGATTTCAAGGACATATCAAGAGGTCAATCGACCTGACAGAGACTCCCCAGACAGATTACAGAGTACATGCAATACTACAGAAGTCCATTAAGTGGTATGGGTGTGAACACTTCCGCCTTACTGTCTTAATGAGACTCATTAATTTGCTTATCTACTTATGTTTCTTCCGCTTCTCCTATAAAAAATCCCCGAGAACATAATGTAAAGGTTGTTGTTCAGTTGTTGGGCATATTGCTGTTAGAGGGATTCATTCGACTGTTAGAACAGTCTTGGGAGGGAGTAGCAGAGTAGTCGTATGTAATAGGCTGGGAGGAGAAGTCTGGACTGTGACAGCCATTGAGCTTATTGTACATGACTGGTTTTGCATCAATTAATCAAAGCACATTTCACAGGATCCTGGTCTATTACTATTGGTGATGTTTTTCTCACTCTGTTTATTACACTTCCATATTGTTTCATCTTCTTCTGGTAGGCAACAGAAGTATAATCTAGGATTCACCCTTGTTAGGTGCCCTATGTTTCCTGCTCTCCCTACCTTTATGTTTTCTGCTTCATGTGCTATCTGAGAATAGTTTTCAGTTGATTTAACCAGCACAGTGGATGTTGTTGCCTGCTGGCTGATGTATGAATTATTTGAAGCTGTTCCTAGATGTTCTGGAGGGGTTTTCAGCTGGAAGGTTTGGGAACACTGGGGATGAGTGTTAGCCCTGTCCACTAGGATCCTTGCAAGACCAGCTGGCCTTTCTAAGATCCCTTTGTTTATCTTATCTCTGTTTTCCCCTTGGAGTTGCTAAAGCATACCTGGAGTTAAATGACCTCTGGTCTGATCTATAAGTAGCCCCTTTGTCTCTTTGAGAGCTGCCTTAGAGTATGTCCAAGCAGATCTGGAGTTAAATGACCTCTGACCTGATCTATAGATAGAAATTTGGTTGTCTTTCCTTCTTCCACTTTCCCTCCTTAATGTTCCATCCCATCATCTATCTAAAAAGATCCTTTAGTGTAGATGACTTGCCCTTTGAAAGCCTTGGCTAGTGGATGCAAGTAATTTCCTTTCATGACTCCATAGCCCAATTCATGGCATTGTCTTGGCTCATTCTCTTTGCCGAAGCATCCGATCGCTATGTTCCCTTTCTCCCCATTACTTTCTCTACCTTTCATGATCTCCTAACCAACTCCGCAACCAACCAACCAAATCATTTAAAACCCCTCGTGCTTCATAACTAGCCTAACATCTCATTTTGAGCTTCATAGATATATCATTCTTAGCTCTATTTGGAGAGATCCCTCTCCGGGTCCAGGAGGGCTAGATCCTAGGGCCCAAAATTGGTTCTGATGTTGTCTCATCTTTTGGTCTTGCCAATCTGGCCAAAAAATGGGAACCCCAACATAATGGCGACTCCGCTGGGGATTTGAGTGCATTTCACCTCAAACATCCTTAGGCACTCATAGACCCAAGATCTCTAGTTAGATTGGCATTCTCATTGTTGATGGTGGACAACACCCTACTTCAAATGTTCATATACATCCGCCTGGCGACTCCACACTCCATAATCCTCGAAGACTCCACTGGAGGAAGAACCTGAAAGATGGCCAGACCTCATAGAAGGGTAGAACATACGGGTTGGATTTGGTTTAAAGAATTCATTGTTTTTGTCTATCACTATGTTCTGTCCTACTTTAAGCCTAATCAATTGTACAAAGATGAGACCCATGATGAGTATGGGAAAGATCTCAAACCTCAGTCTCCAGACCGTGAGCAGACCTATACTCCTGTGAAAAACCTGGTGGAACAAGAAGCTCATGTTGTATCTCCCACTCTTCAAGAAGCTTCAAGCAGCCATGAGTCCATTGTTACACCACCTACACCCACAAAGGTCATGGAAAGATATAAGCCTCTGGTTTTACCTCTTTTCTTCCAACCCCTTCCTGCAGAACTTATAAACCAGATGCCTCATTTTGATGGAGAAAATAAAGGGGCTACTGTTGAGGAACATGTTCAAAACCTTGAGGATTTACTTGAGCTATATGAAATAGAAGAAGATGATGTGTGCATTAGAATGTTTGCTTTGTCATTACAAGGAAATGTTAAGAATTGGCTCAAAGGCCTTCCAGAAGCAAGCATTTTCATCTTTCATCAGTTTTCTCAAGTTTTCCTTGATAGATGGGCGGCCCCGAAGAATGCTTTCCTCATCCTAAAAGAATATCAAAATTTGAGAAGGCAGCCAGGGGAGACAGTGCAGAATTTTTCAGCCAGGTTCGATAAGGTATACGATGCAATGCCTTCTGATATAAAACTACCTTTGGGATGGGCTTTATTGCACTATCCAAGTTCTTTTGACCCCAAGGTGGAATTCCATATAAGGCAAAAGGAGCCTTTGAGCCTGGAGGAAATGCAGGATATAGCAATCACTGTCGAATACAACATTCAGTGCAGGGAAGAAAGATTACAAGCAGCAAGGAAGGACCGAACAAAGCAAACAGTGCAGATCTCTTTAGAGGACAAGCTGGAAAGACTGATAGAGACTGCCAGTTCCTTGCTGAAAGCAAAAGAGCAAGAATATGAGGCTGAAACCAGAGAGGATGATTGGGAAAGACCTGCCCCTCGTCCTCAGAAGAGACAAATCAGATCACTGCAAGACAGAGGTTACATGCAAATCATGTATGAGGAAACAAAGCCCGAACCAGAAAATGAACTTGCAGATTATGTTGAAGAAAGACTCGCTGAGAGTCCTGAAGACTTGATGGGCGACGATGTTTGTAATTATGATTTCTCCGATGTTGATCTGTCTGATGATAATTTTTTCCAAAGGGAAACTGAGCTTGCAGGGACATCTTCAAAAGATTCATGGGAGGAAGATCACGACCATCAACTTCAGGAAAGCAATGAGCTACTGCAGGCCATCTACGATACTGATGGAGAATGCGTTGGAAGCATGATAGTAGACGATGATTCACTGAATCTTCTCTCTATTTTATATCCAAACATCAGTTATACTCGCCAAATGGACAAAATCCAGCAGCTCTTCAGCGCAGAGGACGAGGAAGAAAGAGATGAAGAAAGTCTTGAGCGGAATGAATGCCCAGAGCCTTCTCCCGAAGGGATTAAGGTAATCAAAGAAGCCCCCACTCAAGAATATGTTGATTTTTTCACAGAGTTTAGCCCGTTGCAGCAGAACCGACCTGTGGTAGTAGAGGACAGCACTGTTGAATATAATGATCCCTCTAGCTCAGGTTGCATTGAAGATGAGCGAGATCTCCTTCCCCGCAGGCGTCTCGGCCTTGATCCAGAGGAAGAGGAGGTATTCCTGGTTGATGCCCATATGCCAAATACTCCCAACCAGGAAGAGGAGGAGTGTGATTACAAAGGCCTCACTACATATGCAGTGATTGAAGCTGCCCAGGATGCAGACAACCTATCAGTCATGGTAGGCTTCGAAGAAAAAAGTTCACAACATGATTTTGTTGATCCTGTGGCAGACTACATGGAGGCCCTGATTGGCTCAGCTCCACAAGCATCAATCTTTTGCAAGATCCAAACACAACAAAATTGGTCACCACTGTTGGTGGCCTCAGTTTTGAAAAACCACATGCAGAGCACCCTGTGGTTATCTCTGACAGGCAGTCAGTGCTCATATCCTTTTTTGCTGTTATTAGACTGGCTGCATTGGCATTACTGCATCACCTAGAGCATCAGAGATTCCCAGTTAGAGTAGGGTAGGTAGGAAAAGCTCAATAAATCTCAGCCTATGAGCAAGTAGATTAGTTGTTTCAATTGTTGTCTTAGAATGTAGAGAAGAAACCTGCTAGACAGTCTAATCCTAGTAGGTAGTAGTGTAGGTAGAGAAACATATGAGGCCAATAGTCTAATCTGGTCTCATGGAGAAATAAGGGTAGAAGTAGACTAGGTTTGTTTTTCCTGTTTGTAAAAAATTGATGATGTAAAAGGGTCTGCAAGTCCAAATGCACCCAAGAAGAAAAATGTTAGGACTATAGTGTGGGTAGGTAGTTGTTTGGAAGAATTGTACTGCTGATTTGTTGTCTTCTTAGCTTGTGGCAGCTGATCAAAGAAAGAAATGGATGGTTCAAGCAGCAGGCACCTGGCCTACACCAAGAGATCAATTTCTGAATTCGTGACTCCTTCAAGAAGAAGCCATCCCCATGTGGAGCCACTGTTAGCCCCCCTATGAAATTTTTGACAAGCAAATAGGGGGCTAAATCATTGTTGAGTCTTCAAGGAATGCATTTCCTCTGAAAACACAGTCTCCTTGAAGCCTCCTTGTGCTTTTTCCCTTTGATAATTCCCCTCTGCTGATTTCCATTATAAAGCCTCTCTGTTGTGAAGAGATGCCCAAAGGCCCCCTTTTTCCCTCTCATTTCCCCCACTTAGCTTCTATTATGTTTCCCCTTCTATTTCCCTTCTTACCCTTTAGTTTCCCCCAAAATCCCCTTAAAATTCTTTCCCCAACCTTCGTTGGCCTTCTTCCCCCTTTATCTCTCTATCATTACCCTTCCCAACCTTCAAAATCCATTTAAATGGGCTAAAAACCCACTTTCCGACCTTGTTATAAGGCCTAGCCCCTTTCCGCCAGCCCCTTTCAAACCACTTCCCCACATGTGCCCAGGTGCCAGGACCAAGTGCTTAATTCCCCGGCGCTTATCGCAATCGGAGCATCGAGCAGGTCTAAATCCTTTGTAACAGCGTAAAACCCCCGATGCGATCATTTAAACACAAAGTCCCGCGACGAGTTTTCGTTCGTTGATCTGTCGTAAAGATCGACGGTGGAGCGCTAATCGCAAGACCCGGCTCAATCGCAATCGCAACATGTATTGTGCACCCCCTGATTGATCGCATCACGCTCCGATTGCGATCCTCCGATCATTTCCCGACCGTCGATCCATCCCACCGATCCGACGGACATCGCTCCATCGCAATCGCATAACTCAATCGCATGCCTTCTTCTCTGTGCTCTGATTGTAATCTCCCGACTTAATCCTGACCGTCCATTCTTCCCGCAGATCAACGGTCCTGCGCCAATCTCACCCTCCGCCCGATCGTTGATCGCAAGTCTTTCCAAATTCCCCCCGATTAAATCTCCACCATCCGTTTCCCCGTTGCATCAACGGTCAACGCTCAATCGCTGGTCCCCTTTCGATCGCAATCGCAAACTGTTTCGTCCGACTCCCGATTGCGATCTCCCGATTCAATCAGGGCCGTCCATCCTCCACACTGATCTGACGGCTATCGCTCTCCCCGCCCGATCGCAATCGGAATTTTGTGAGTGTCTCCCCTTTGTGCCCCTTCGATTGCGATTGTTCCGATTACATCTGGACCGTCCGTTTCCTACCAGATCCAACGGTCATCGCTCGTCTTCCCTGATCGCAATCGAAAAAGTTTACGTGTGTCACCCTTGGTTTCCCCCGATTGCGATGGTTCCAATTCAATCTCGGCCGTTGATCCTCCCCTGGATCCGATGGTTCAGATCTAATCGCCCTCTGCCTCCGTTGGGTCCCACCTCGTATGATCTTTCTACCGCATTTCATTGCATTTCGTGCATTTTCTTTGTATTTCCTCCATTATTCAAACCTTTTTGTTTTACATTAAGGTTTAGTGAATCACCCTCCACCATGGCCAGGTCCCGCTTCCACGGCTCCATACCATTGTGTCTGTTGTTTCCACAATCGTCACCGCCTTTCCTCCACCGCTCCGCCACCACTTCTCCGGCCTCTGCAACATTCTCCACCACTGCTCGGGCTTGTAACAGCTTATTTCATTGTGCAGATAACATAGAGAGGCCATTTCAGCCGACCATCAAAGCAGCAGAGATCGGATCAAAAGGGATCTGAGCCTGTAATTGAATATTTGAAGCGCTAATCCCGTGATCAAAGGATTAAGGCACTGTTTGAAGATTAAGAGCGCACCAGCAACGCCATAACTGCACTACCTAACAGCAGGACGTTTTCCTCCAGAGGTACACCTTCCCACAGCGTCCTCCATGCCTTCTCGAGCCCTGAGACAATTAAATACGCTGACTGAAGCTCATTTCAGACAGTCAGGCAGCAGTTAAGAAGTATGGAGCGACCTGCAGACCTTTGAACCAGTTCATTTATTCCAGAATGGCAGCACAGAGCTCCAAGCACCGAAAAGGATTTCAAGGACATATCAAGAGGTCAATCGACCTGACAGAGACTCCCCAGACAGATTACAAAGTACATGCAATACTGCAGAAGGCCATTAAGTGGTATGGGTGTGAACACTTCCGCCTTACTGTCTTAATGAGACTCATTAATTTTCTTATCTACTTCTATTTCTTCCGCTTCTCCTATAAAAAATCCCCGAGAACATAATGTAAAGGTTGTTGTTCAGTTGTTGGGCATATTGCTGTTAGAGGGATTCATTCGACTGTTAGAACAGTCTTGGGAGGGAGTAGAAGAGTAGTCGTATGTAATAGGCTGGGAGGAGAAGTCTGGACTGTGACAGCCATTGAGCTTATTGTACATGACTGGTTTTGCATCAATTAATCAAAGCACATTTCACAGGATCCTGGTCTATTACTATTGGTGATGTTTTTCTCACTCTGTTTATTACATTTTCATATTGTTCCATGTTCTTCTGGTAGGCAACAGAAGTATAACATAGGATTCACCCTTGTTAGGTGCCCTATGTTTCCTGCTCTCCCTACCTTTATGTTTTCTGCTTCATGTGCTATCTGAGAATGGTTTTCAGTTGATTTAACCAGCGCAGTGGATGTTATTGCCTGCTGGCTGATGTATGAATTAGTTGAAGCTGTTCCTAGATGTTCTTGAGGGGTTTTAAGCTGGAAGGTTTGGGAACACTGGGGATGAGTGTTAGCCCTGTCCACTAGGATCCTTGCATGACCAGCTGACCTTTCTAAGATCCCTTTGTTTATCTTATCTCTGTTTTCCCCTTGGAGTTGCTAAAGCAGAACTGGAGTTAAATGACCTCTGGTCTGATCTATAAGCAGCCCCTTTGTCTCTTTGATACCTGCCTTAGAGTATGTCCAAGCAGGTCTGGAGTTAAATGACCTCTGACCTGATCTATAGACAGAAATTTGGTTGTCTTTCCTTCTTCAACTTTCTCTCCTTAATGTTCCATTCCACAATCTGCCTAAAAGATCCTTTAGTGTAGATGACTTGCCCTTTGAAAGCCTTGGATAGTGGATGCAAGTAATTTCCTTTCATGACTCCATAGCCCAATGGATGGCATTGTCTTGGCCTATTCTCTTTGCTGAAGCATCCTACTGCTATGTTCCCTTTCTCCCATTACTTTCTCAGCCTATGATCTCCTAACCAACCAACCAAATCATTTAAAACCCCTCGTGCTTCATAACTAGCCTAACATCTCATTTTGAGCTTCATAGATATATCATTCTTAGCTCTATTTGGAGAGATCCCTCTCCGGGTCCAGGAGGGCTAGATCCTAGGGCCCAAAAGTGGTTCTGATGTTGTCTCATCTTTTGGTCTTGCCAATCTGGCCAAAACATGGGAACCCCAAAAAAGTGCATATAATGTGAAGTGATCCTAGGGACACCTCATCCATAAGTCTCTGCTCCAAAGTGACAGCGCTATGAGCTCATGAAAATAAGCTCTTGTCAATACAATGCTCTGTTCTTTGACATGCTCCTTGTCAAAGACTCATCTAATAATGCTGCAACAAATATGGATACTTCCCAAGATGGAAGTGCTTCCAAATCATCATCAAAGACCAAGGATATAATGCCATCTCCTCCTCTTGCAACATCATGCAAAGTGTGAGAGAAAATTTTCTCTCGCTCTCCCAAGCAAAGCAACAAAATATTTTGCTGCCTCCCCATACTTCCACCATACAACTCATGTTATGAATACACAATGAATTATATGAGTATCACATCAACACCATGCATCCATACTCTATGCTTCTCAATGATGCAAGTATCTTTCCATCTCTTCTCCATCCTCCTATTCTTAGGAAGAGTGTTTTCCAAGTGATTTCCAAACTCTTTCAAGAGTAACCAACTCAGCCAAGCCTCTTGCTGCCTGGTATCATATATTTGCAAGTAGCCTCCTAGCTCCTTTCTCATCAGCCATATCCACTCAACCACTTGTGGATGCTTCCTTCTTCTCTTCATCTTGGTACTCCTCCCATAAGGGCTACCATCCTCCCAAATCAAATTCATGCCTTTGCACTTCATGGGATTTTGAAATGAAAGCTTCTCAAGGATCAATGAGACCCTATCAAGACCCAAATAGGTGGCTGGAAAAAACCTCCCATCATGATGTCTATGGCTCAAGGAATTTCCAACACAAGCATGAGAGATGTTATCCATCCTAAGATGTCGTCCATCTTCTATCTACTCTTGTGAGAAAGGAAGAAAATCTTTGTACTACATGGTGTGTTGAAGTGCACCTCTAATGAGATATCTCCTTGAGACCACCCTCTCATCAATAGTCTTCCAAAACCAATGAGGTTTCGGATCTGAAAGTATAATTTCCTCTTTGAGCTGAGAGGAGCTCATTGATAAAGTGTCATCTTGAAGGGAGAAAGGGTTTCTTACTTCAAGATGTCTACTATCAACCTTAAAGGCTTCAAACCCCAACCTCCAATGTGATATACAATCCAACAATGGCTCTTGAGAATGATGGTTTTCTCCCTTGAATATTTCCATGTTGCACAACGCAGTGCAACCAAGCTGCTCTATGGTAGCAATGTGATTTGACCCTTGGTCATTTAAAATCAAATCTCCACATTGATCAAAAGAATTTTCTACAACAAAAGAATGTGGAAATATTTTCATACCTTGATGATCTCTGGGAACTTCTTGTAGGGCTGCAAGAGTTCCTTCCTCCAAAGTGTTGGCTGCCCCAACTATTGATGCATGTGGCTGCTCCTCCATGAGTGTGACAGCGTTATCACAAGTATCCTCAAGGGGTGGTGTGGCCTTTTCTTCCTTTGCCCTTTCACCATCAAAGGTTTTGATCAACCCTTGGATGAACTTTGCAAAAATTTTCTCCCTTGCATGGCTCAAGTGGCTGCTCCACTAATCATGGGCTTCACCCTCCAAGTGCAGCGCTGAGATTTCAATAGCCTCTTTCTCTACTACAGGATGTAGTAATAAAAATGCCTCCAAATATCTCACCCAGGTTCTTGCTGTAGACAACCCATCAAAGGTAGACAACAGAAATATATTACCTTTGATTTCTTTTTTGCTACAGGGTCTCTTCTCTTCCTTTAGCTGGATGAAATGAGGAAAATCTAGAGTCTCCTTGAAGGCTCTAGGCTGAGATCTGTACTCAACAAGGTAATCACTTAGAATCCGATGATCCAAGTATCTTCCATGCTCAATGTCTTCTTCTTGATGAGAATAGGAAGTGCATGGTCCTTCCTCTTCTATTTCTTCAATCTTCTTGACCTCCTTGGAGAGGTATCCTCTAGATCTAAAAATAGATGAGAGTAAACTCATCTTCTTCAACATTCTGACCTTCTTGGGCTTAGACTCACAGGCTGAGCCAAAAAATTTGCTTTGATACCATTGTAATATCCCTTTTTAGGAATAGCTAGCAATCCATGGCTGGAAAACACATTTTCCAGAAATGGAGGCAGCAGGATTTGATACCATGACCTATATCCCTTATATCAATACATCTAAGACCTGAATCCAAGAGCTGGGACCAAATATATCCTTATAGGGTAGTGATACAAACCTCCCACACCTAGTTGCCTTCAGAAATTACCCAAGGAATGGGGCTACAACAATACATGAGCATACCATGAAAAGACAGCATTATTTTATGAGTTGTGAGACAAGAAGATATGAATAGACAATGAATAATGTTATAGCAGCAAAGATAATATAAGTTCTTGAGGAAACAACCTCTCAAGAAAGGGAATGCAAGCCTCAATAATACATGTACATGGAAATGAAGAAACACAGCTGCATATATGAAACCCTTGGCTATGACAGTGTAGTATATTATGGATTACTGCTGCAATACAATGTCAATACATGGATATATCAATTATATAGCTCAAATACATTAGGGGAGCAAAGCTCTAACCCTTAGAAGTAATAAAACATCAATCCTCCAAGGGATTGGTTGAAATATGCAAAATGGAAAAAATGTCAGAGTTGCTGGGTAGTTGTAGGAACTCAAATCTGGAACTGAATAGAGAAGGTTGAAGATGATGAGAAATATGAAGTAGACCTTATCCAATGGATCTCCAAAGTGGAAGGCTGATCCTTACACTTGAGATCTCACCCTCCAATCAACACTGCAATCCCTCACTGCAAGTGCTCCATGAAAATAACGCAGTCTAAGAGGGTAACTGCGTTGTAGGTGGAATATACTGAGTTGGCCAAGTGCCATGATCTACAAATAAGCTCCAACGCTTCCAAGCTAATCATCCAAAGGAAAGAAAGAGTCTCCCTCTGAAAAACAAGCAATGGAAGAGGTGTTGTAACTTCTCACTGCAACACCCTACAACATAGAATTATGTTGCTGCAATAATAACGCTGTCTTGGAGGAGGATGCTTGGCCACAAGCCTATATGTGAGACAAATCAGTACAAATCCTTCAAGAGGCCCTCAAGAAAGGAGGAGGAATCCTAAACAGGAATTCCCCGGCAATTCTTGCTAAATAGCAAAGAATGCACAATTGTCTGAATAGACAATGAAATGAAGAAACATAAGCATGAATAACAATGGCCCTCATCCTCTCCATATATAGTAAGTGAAGGCTCTCTCTCAATGGTCTCCATCCATTAGGTTTTCCTCCATAAAGGAATATTCCCTCCTCTATCTCTGCGTTGTCCCATGTAGTGCTTTCCAATTCATACCCAACACTGTTTGACTTGGTCAAACTTAACCAAGCCTCTTTGCAAAAGTCTCCTTTCACACATGAGGGTGTGAAATCTAGTTCCAAGGATGATCCCTTTTCATACTAGAGGGATTTTATCCATGTTTTTATTATGAATGGGCCTCTTCACCCAATTATTCATCTCCTAAGTGAAAATATACAAAATTAATATTCCAATTTATTGAAGGAAAAATTTGGAATATTACAGTAATCTTGAGGCTGAAATGGTATTGCTGCTCTCCAAAACTGATGGTATGGCTCCTCTCCTGAGCAGGCACTCGAAGTCCCCCAAGGATGAGGTTGGGATCTCCACTCGAAGACACCCTTGTGCTAAATAGCGTAGCAGACCCAACTAAACAGCTTGAGCGTGCTCTAGTCTTGGCAAATAGAAAATCATAAGATGAAATAATGAATGAGAAAGGTTGTCTTCCTCTCCTTTTATGCTTGTGAACCCCTAAACTCCCTTGGGCCCACAAATGTTGTGTTGTCCCTATGTGCCACGTTGTCCCTTGCTACGTTGCACTACCTCTCCCACGTTGCCACTGCATTGTCCTAAGTGCCTCCTCTCCTACGTTGTCACTTGGCCTCATGGGCCCAAATTCATCTTTTAATTAATCTTCCTAGTGACTTTAGGAAAGTGCTTTTATTCTAATGTTTTATTCATGGGTCCCCTCACCCCTTTATTTCCGCCAAACATTAGGATTTCCCGAAATTAATCAAAATTAATATCCCAATTAGCTGACTGCTAATTTGGGGATATTACATTAGCTTTGAAGATGACATAGCAATGTTTGTCATGGTGGAGAATAGAATTTCTCCAAATTGTCTATGCATATCCATCTGATCTATAGGATGTATTTGTTTTACATCAAATGAAAAAATGGTCTTCTTTTAGTCTGTACAGGACTTTGGAAATGACACTTGAGCTTGTAAGAATCCCATCTGCACTCCTCCTTTATCACTGTAAAATGTTTTTAATAATATATGCTAGGAAGTAGAGTCTATTTCCAAAATTGAGCATATTTGTTGGCCTTAAGTGCTTCATTATTCTATTTAATTTCTAAAAAATTATTGAAGATGTTGGGCTCATCTTGGTTATCAACTAAATTTGTCGATTGAAGTACCGCTAAAGGATCCTGTGAATCTGAGGAGGATGGTGTATCAGAGAAAATGCCCTCTGATCCTGTTAAGACATGTGGAAGAATCATGACTATGGGGTCTTGTCCCTCATCCCCCTAAGTGGTGACAATTTTGGGGTCTATCTTCTGCCTTTTTTGGTAGATGATGAATTCCTTAGCACTAATCTTAGTAATTGCTGAAGATGTTTCTTCCCTCTATCTTTTGTCCTATTTCTCTTGAGGCATTGGAGTTTGGGAAGTGGCTATTGACAGAATATTCTATTTTTCTTCCTGTAGTGTATTCTCGTCCCAATGATCTTGATTTATGAATTTCTTAATATCTAGTCTGGGGGTATGATTGTAAGGTGTGGTTTTTTGCTCCACCCTTAAATTAGAAATTATGTTGAAGGGGTCATATGACCAAGTAAAACTTGGCTGAAAATTCATCTGCTTGAGGATTGAATATGTCTCATTCCCAGTTGCTCTATTATTGCATATGAAAGGCCCCACTTTTATTTTGATCTTAAACTGTGACTTATTTTTAGCTGAAACAAAGTGGATTTCATCCATATTAATCATTTTCCTTATATATTCCAAGGAAAAAATCCTCATTGGAACATATTTGGGTAGTATGTATGGAGCCAGTTCACACATGTAAACTCCTATTTATGTATAGATATGGTATAAATACTAATCTCCAGTCTTGATCTACTCACTTAGGTACAAAATAATTTTGATTTCTGTGCTAATCCTTGGTTCAACTTGACTGTTGAGAAGCTACAGCTGTATGAATAAATTTGTCTATAAAATATGCAAAACTAAATTATGTTGAATTTTTTCTTGCTAATGAGGTCCATTGTATTATTGCTTGACTGAATCCTTGATCATATTTCTTGTGTAGTGTTATTGGAAATATGTCACCTTGCTAAAAAAGAAACATGTAAACTAATACAGATGCATACTTGAATATGCCTTTTGTAGTGATCTTCATCAATTGTTCATGCATATTGTCTACCAAAAATTGACTAGAATTGAAAAGGAATGTTAGCTTGTGTTCCTTCGAAACAATGGAAATAAAACCTAAAATAAGCTCATCTACCCAATGGTTTGATTGGTACCCTAGAAAGAAAAATACTAAAGAAACAATTTGTTTAGTTTTTTCTGGGAACATGGAAATTGAGTAAGGGGGATTTTTCTTGGGGAGTTGAACATCCTCTAAGAGGAAAATCTTGAAAATTTAGGCTCTCTGAGGGAAGGTGAGTTTATGATATAAATCCACGAGGGAAGTTGCAGAAAAATGACTTAGGGAATCATTCTCAGGGATCAGTAGCATGTGATTGATGGCTTCTAGTGAAATAGTGACCAGAATTTCTCCATTCTAGTCCACAATGGTTCTTTGCACAAGGTTGTATCTGGTTTGGCACCATATTATGAAATCATGGAAATTGTGTGTCGGTGGAAACACAAACATAGGTAATATGGATTCCCAAAGGTTAATATCATCCCCCTGGTCCAGATAAATTTGCTTCAACAGTGATGCAATTCGAACAAATTGAATTCACATTCGGTATCAGCGATTTTGTAGTATTGATCTGCTAAGGATATATGGTCAAGGTATGGGATATAAGAGGTCATAGGTTTATTATCCCAATGGTAGATTTTCATTTTCCCTTCGATGCCATGTCTGCCAACTTTAAGGCATACTCAAAGAAATAGTAGATGTACGGGGTTAAAAAATACCTAAATGGCTAATTGGATGTCTGTCAATAGTGAATAGGCTCTAGATTAGCTGGAGACAACAGGTTATGACAGTGGAAATGGGGTGCGATCGCTGACCTGTAATCCCATAACAGACTCAGTGTAGAGGAGGGTCACGCAAAATTAGGCAATTATTATTTATAGGAGTGGATTGATTACCATTATATTTAGATCTGTTATAGAACGTGTTCTTGAGAAATTAATGGTTAAACGGTAGGCAACAATGGAAAAATAAAATGAATAAGTGTGTAACGGGTTGATAAACAACATTAATGGTCAACGAGAAAATGGGGAAGGGATAGATTGCACAATGCAGTTGGCGGAGGATGAAGCATGACATTTTATGTGATGGACCGTTAACGGGAGCAGATGGATAGAGAAAAAGTTTCGGAAAGGGGCCCGCGTCCCGCGTGATGGTATGTGATTTTGAGCCGGGGGTGGGGTTCAGAAGTCATGGCGTCCAGCCATGTAGTGTAGTCTCGGAGTAAAACAATACCACTCTTAGAACACCTACCGTTGTTAACGATAAATTAGGGATGGGATGCGAAGTCACTTTCCCGTCGTTGATCCGGGCAGGGAATATATCCTTCGTTGGATCATGTGTGCTCTTTGACCACAAGTGCCAACACTTTTTTTCATTTTCCCGAACTTTAGAAAAAAATATGACTTTAAGCTAAATACTTTATTTACAAAAAAAAAAATTGCGTTTAATTTACACCATTAACCCTAAATCAAGCACTAAACTATCATTTAAGAAATCATGGGTGCATTTAAATGTGCAAGCCCACTTTATTTCTCAAAGAAATATTTTCCTAATTTATACTCTAACCTTAAAATTTAAGAAATAAATTAAGCTTAGAAATTTTGATTAATCCTTCACTTACCTATCTAATTCTCAACCAAGATTAAACTGTTTGGTTAAGGTATTCACTAACCTAGGAAACCAAAATTCAAATGTGTTTGATCATGATTAAAATGTATGATTCAAACAAGGATTTTTTCATTGTGGCATTTGAACAAGTTGCACACAAAAACCATAATTTATTCTTTAATGCAAATATTGTTTTTCTTTCAAGTGGCATTTGGACTTTCTCACACTTACACATTCTTATTGGAGTTTCCTGATCTCTTTTTTCTGTTTTATTATATATATACCCTCTTTTCAATTTTTTTATTTTATTTTTATTTTTATTTTTATTTATTATTATTATTATTTTTTGAAAATCATTTGAAAAACACAATATCATTTACAACTTAAAATTAATTGAAATAAAACGTTCAATCATCATTTGATCCTATGAATCATAGAACTCTAACAACTGCCATGTCAAGAAGAAAGGGAAGATTTCATAAGTTTGGTCCTCAGAAGAAAAGGGGAAACATGGATAATATATTATGGATGTAATGAACTTGGGTGCTATAAGAAGGATTATCCAAAATCTAATAAATACAAGAGGAAAAGGGAAGAATCCCATGTCGCCAGAGAAATGGAAGAACCTGATTCAAAGAAACCTATGAAAGAAGTGAAAGATCGCTACTATGATTTAGATCATCTTCGTCTTTAAGAGTTATTTGTTGGTTGTAAAATAGTATGTTAGGAAGCATATTTGTATATTAGATAGATACATCGCTTTAGAATTGGCATCATGATGGACGCATTGGAGGATCACTCTTCATAGGAGGATGTATGTAACACATTTATGTTACAACTATGCTATGAGATAAGTGCCTCCTGGGAACCTCACTGAAAATAATGTTTATAGAAGGCATTCATCTAGATAAAGGTTCGTCATTCATTAATAAATATGGAAACAAGTGCTAACATTTTCTAATGAAGTCCTCTTTGGATTCACTGGTTAGAAAGAAATCAAAAGGTTTCATCAAGAATTCTAACTTGAAGAATTATGGGATTAGGATATGATGACATATTGATCAAGTAGGTCAAGAGAATGAAACTTTTTATTCTAATAAAATATGCTACAGGATGACTCAAAAGGAAAAGAGATGAGGTACATGTATATTTATGCTTACACTGGATGCTATGAATTCATGTCATGTGGTTGCAGGTAGTATAATTCTATCTTTAGAAGTATGATCAAAGGAAAATAGAATCTCCTCCGATGCACAAGTTGCCCAAAGGCATGATCCACACTAGATGAAATCAACATAATATGTTCTCATATGAAATATGAGGTGGTTGTACACAATCAAGGAACTCCATATTGAAGCTCTTGGGAATGAAATAAAATTGTGTGGAGAAATAAAGGAAGAGATGGTGAGAAATACAACCATGGTAAGAGGCATCCAACATCCAAGAAATCCAAGAAGACTTCACTAGGAAATCTCCTAGGAAGATATGTAGACTCTAATAGTAGTCCGAAAAAGATGGATACCCTTGACAATACATATCTTTAGAGATATTTCAACCTACATGTAGGATGTCGATGCCTACAAGAAGATTGCATGGTCAAAGATCATAACTAAGGTAAAATTTTGTTTTAAAGTTTCATATTTATAATTAAATAATATTGCATGAGCTTATGCAAGGCCGCCAAAGGGTATTATATGTATTCCACATATTCACAACCATATGTTAGGATGAAATATCCTTGGAATAAATATGGTTCAAAGGAAAGAATCATAACATGAAGCTAGACCAGATGGATCACTTTCTAATAGAAGACATGACCCATAGATGAAAGTGATGGATGATATGTGCCCTATGAAGAGATACCAAAGATATATAATTCTCAACAACAAAGAAATTCATGACATCGAAGAAAGTTTTTCTTTATGAGAAACTGGGTGTTTCATCATTGTTGCTGCAGGTCCTTGATTAAGAGGGGGCCTCGTAATAAGTTTCTTACATGGAAGAAACTTGGTAATTACTAATATGAGAGGGAGATTAGGTACAATCCTTGTATAGGAATGAGTACATTCCTTTGTGGAATAGGTCCTCCCTATTTTAGAGGGAGAGATAGACACATCATTCTGGTCATCATCTCGGAAGACAGAATGGAGGATTGGGTAATCATCTGGCATCCAATACTCTTTGAAGATGTATTATGAAATCCAAGATAAGAGTAGTTGTGGAAGCAATGATACTCTTTGAGGACTAGGAATCCAAGATAAAAGTAGTTGTGGAAGCAACGATACTCTTTGAGGACTAGGAATCCAAGATAATAATAGTCTTGGACATACCCTGAGTGAACCCGGTGGGGTATAATCCGAGAGAGACAATGATGAAGGTGTCTATTCATCATTGGTCTCGCCAGCATTAGAGCTCAAATATCTCATGGAGAGATGGAGTTTTTATTCAAGGCCTTGAACTATGACAATGCTAGTTGATATTATGCTATACAGATGGGATTACCAATTCAATTCTTCTTATGAGATTCTTTAGATTGAGAGTGACCATGTACCATTATGAATACCTCCCTAGTTAAGTGTAACTAGGTTTGGTCTTCATAATGACTTGTAATTATGAATTTATGTAACGAAGAGACAAATATAATAAGAAGTATTTTGTAATGCTTGTTTAATGGGTTTCATGAGCAAGGGGTTTTTACTATAGGTCAAAGACTCTTCTTTATGGATTAAGGGGTTTTTCATCTTGTCATATATAAAATTAAGAGTCATGTTTATGAAGTTGTGCTACACTCATGTAAAGGAAAAATTATTGATGTAATTGTATGCTTCAAGACCTTGTTGCCATCTTCATGAAGTCGGCTCGAGTTTGTTGGATAATCACCCTTGATCATGTCGGCCTACAAACATGAGATCATGTTGGCTTAGAGAGAGAAATAGTCCCTATATATAGAATGGATTGAGAACTCATTATATACCAACACTTCAAAAAAGGTATTTGGTTAAGTGTGAGATCAGGTCTACGTTCTTGGTGCGAAGAAGGAAGGTAGTGCATCGAAGAAAGGAAGTTTTCCAATGAAGGAAGAGAGGCATGTTTTTGTACTAAAATTGCCATTCAAGGTCTACAATAGTGGTCTAAATTGCGTTGCGTAAGGATAGGATACATAGTGAAGGAAAGAGACTACAAGGTGATGCGAGAAGGAGGACAAGTCTTCCATATTATGTGATAATAAAGAGATTGTTATGGATCCAGAGGAGAGGTAGTGCTAGCCTCTGAATTGAGTTCATATGCTCTAATATATATATATATATATAGACATAGTTTGAAGAACAATAATTGCAACAAAGATATCTCTGTATTGGGATCAAGGTTGTAGCAAGAACACCAAAGAAAAGTGTCTAGGTGACAGAGGCTAGATCAAGGAAGAAAGAATAGAAGGCTAGGGACTGAGCTATAAGATCTATAAGAAGAATTCCTATCGGGTTTTCCTCTCTAATAGGGAGAGGTTTTGGCCCTGGATTGAAAGCCTAAACTTTGTGTCTCTTGTTTTTTCATAGTTGACTTGATGAAGAACATAATAATCTAACAAAGATAATATCTAAGTGACAGAAATATAATGAAATCACAAGTAATTATCAAGAAGAGAAATTTTTAATAAAATCCCTAATTTCTCAACATTCTAGTCACTGAGTAGGTCGTATGTCCCACTGCAGTCCAAGGTAGAAAATTTCTAGGTATCGTAGCGTCGAACATCAGTGTTCAAAACCAAATTCCTTCCCATTTTTGTACCTCCTACCAATAACTGCCACAACCACCATCCAACAAGTAGACACTAGTTCCCCAACAAGTGTTGTCGCCATCTAAACCGCCACCCCCACCTTGTAGTAATCATCATTCAATGTTAAACTTGTTTTTGTCCCTACTACCTCCATCCAATATCGTCTTACTTACCATAAATTTCACTGCAACATTGTTCATTGTAGGCTATCATTCATTCATTGTATTGGTATGTTGCCAATATCATTTTGAAAAAAAATTAAAATTAGCAATCCAAAGGGTCTCACCTATTGACCATATAGATTGGTCAAAAGTTTAAGTGGATCATACTAAGTTACCAAGAAAGGAAGCCTTATCCCAATTAAATTTATAATAGTTACAAGTGGGTGCAAGAGAAATAAAAGAAAAGGAAATTATTAAATAAAGTAAGATCATTTCATAAAATGTTTGGGAAGTTAAAGAAATTTATTTAGAAAAATAAAAATAATAAGGATACATTATTAATTGAAGTGTTATAGGATAATACTCCATATCGATCATATAGTGTAAAAAGGATAATTCAGAGGGACTTATTATACTTTGGAGGAAAAGGAGAAAATTTATTATCATTATAAAAAAATAGGAAATATTAAAAAATAAATAAAAATAAAAATCGAGATTTATTACATGTTGAATAAGTGGTCACTCCGAAGAAGAATATACAGTTTATAAATAAAGTAAATTTCACAAAATTATCAACAAAACAAAATGGTTTCGATCACTAAGGAAAATGGAATGAATTATAATTTGGAAATGAAGGAAGATTCTCCCATACGGGTCTTCCAATTGAAAATTTCAGATTATTTACATCAAATGTGATTATCCAAGGAAAACTGATTAATGTCATTATCAACGTGAGCAACAATGAATATTACATCAATATTAATTTGGCGAGTCAACTACCAATTCCATAGCCAAATATTGGTGAAAGAGAAAATATTTTTGGCGAGAAAGAGTATGAAATCAATGATTTGCAAGTGATAGTTGACCATTATGAATATATATCTCAATTTAACATTTTATCTATGTATAACAAAGAGGTTGACATAATTTTCAGTCTACCTTGGTTTAAAGAATTGGGTATGTTCATGTTAAACATAGAGAAAAAATTGTGATGTTTCCTTATAAGAGGAAGATGTCCACATTCCAGGACATGACAATGAATTCAAAAATGACAATTACTTCATCATAATACTTTAAGGATATTTCTAAACTAATGTTGGAGGAGAATCAAGAAACAATATTAAAGAAGTAGAAGGAACTTGAGGAAGTCATATCCACTAAAAATGTAGAAAATGCTCATATGACGAATCATAATCAGAAACTTCTTGCATAAGTCAGAAAGTGTAAAACTATGAAGCACAAATTAAAAGAACAAAATCAAAGTTCTGAGAAGAAACTCAATGAAAGTACATCAAAGAAAGAAGAAGTGATTTTGTACTTAATTTTTTTAATCAAAAGTTATTAGAACAAATCAAAGATTTAAAAAATGAAAATATTGAGAGTAAAAAAGAAGTTGAAACAGAAGCTAAAGAGATTTCATGTTTAAAAAACATAACCAAAATCCACTTATTTATATTAAGAAACTTAAGGATGATACGAAATCGTTGAAAAATAAATTAGAATAAACTATTACGAAAACAATATTAAAGTCTTCAGACATAACAATCCAAATTGAAAAAAAAAACTGAATATCAATCTAGTCAATATCACAACTCAAGAATATGACAAATCTGTTGAAGTAAAAACATATTCAGATGTTGTAGTTTAGACAATGAAATATCCAAGTGAATATTTTGTAACCAACTCAACAACATCATTACTTGAAGTAAATCAAGGAATTGCCACACACAAGATAAGGGAAATTCAAATCACAAGAACTCCTTTTCGACATCTAAATCATAAGACTAGTCATCTCAACTAGTATATAAATCAATATCACTCTAACCAAAAAAAAAACTTATTTTTCAAAGACTATTGATCATGTCTATAGAATTCATTCTTACGATAACAAATTATCCCAACTATCAAATAATGGAAAAGTTTCAGAAAAGATTAATTTAGGATGGTCAAATCCCTTCTCAGTTCGACAATTTTATTTATCACTCAGAGGATCCTACCATCTTGTATCATCAAATATGACAACTCGAATATTACTGAAAGTTTTGAACATATTACGAGACAAAGAAACAGATGACACACCTTGCTAGCAATAAGTTATGAGGACAAATCTTTTCTAAAGAGAAATGAAATGCTATGAATATAATATATATATAAATAATGTAAATATAAATAATCATAATAATGATTAATTAGTGATTAGTATAGAAAATGCATGTCTTTGAGGACATGACCATTCATGAAGGGGCACCAACCTAGGTATATAAGTGGGCCCTCATTTGTAACAATATCGTCATCATATCTCATATATATTTGTTTTTACACTATTCAATACATTATATATCCTCAAAGGATGTCTTCGTATTTGAAGTATCTAAAGATTATTGTGAATACAAACTTTGTTCGTTACAAAATACTTGAAGAGATGATATGCATCTAAATTTGTTACTATATTCCCTTGTTTTTAAGTTATTTTAAGGTTTAGGTTAGCTAGGTCCAATAAGAGGATTGAGGGGACTAAATGACATGATGCTAAGGGCACAAAGGGTCCCATAGGTGGAGAGGAAAAATAAAAAAGAGGATACTTTTCAAGGAATTTTCTAGCCTTCATATGTATCTCGGCCCAAAAATTATTCAAACAACGTTTAAACCCCTTATACAATTTTCTCTCCTTTCTCCAAGATTTATAAGGAGCTATCAATCATTTATTTTTGAGTTCAAATCCAAAGTTATGTCCTTGGAATGAATTGTTTATATCAAAGGCCAACATGAGAGTACCAGGGATATCCATTCAAGATCGTTAAAAAAATACAAATATATTGATAACTAACTCAATAAGGACAATATAATCACTCATGATGTTCGAATCTAGATACATAAATTTGGTTAAGAAAAACTTTTTTTATATATAAATGAGTCTCCCTTAGCCATGGATGGGAGGAGGGTGGCTATTTCTCTTAGACTCACCATGTCCCTAATAATTTAATGAATATACTAGGGTTAAATATGAATTAACCTAAGTCTAATGTGGATCACATCCATAGTCTCACCAAACCAAGTGGACTCACCTCACATACTCAACTAAATAGAAAATAAGTTGCTTGAGGTTTTTGGAGATGAATTGTATAATTTTTTTTGAAATTTCCAACATTTCCAATGGACATTCCACCTATCACCATAAGAAAATAAAGCATAAATAATATTAGAAAAGAGTGTTGGGGTGAATACTTATGGGATTAATATGGTGTATTACTAAAGGGTACATACATGTCACAATGTTAACACATGTTCCATTAAAGGGATCGTTACAACTCATCTCCATTAAATCATATGAATATAATATTCTAAATAGAAAATTTTAAGACATAAAATCATACATAATAATCAATAAACTCCAAATAAAATTTGTGGAATATGGTTTAAAACTTATGTGCCAATGGGCTTCTTGCTAATGGTTGACTCTTCCTTGATTCAATCACAAGGAGTACATGCAACATCTAAACATTATTTATAGTTCATGAATGTTGTTTTCTTGTAGAACACATATGATTCATATATGGATATTACCATTCTCTTGAGATGCAGTTTAGGGGTTTAAAATTGATTAAGGGTATGTTAGTTTGTAGTGATTATAGTATGAATAGACAATGGTTAAATTTTATTAAGGTATGTGGGCTTATAGGGTTTTTGGGTTAAGGTTAACTAGGGGTTGGTCGGGATATAATGATTATCAATTAATGGTGTTACAGTGGGTAGGGGATATTTTTTAAGGGATTTGTATGTTTATAGGGGTTTAAGGTTAAGTTTTATTAGGGTTGAGGGGGCTATATGGATTAGGAATTGAGAAGGATAGGTATGTTAAACAATTTGTAAGGTTATATGGTTGAAGGGTTAACAATGATAAGTATGAGGGTGTAGCGGTGTAGTAGTTTGGGATTAGTGGATTATGAGCTAGGCTTGGTTATTGAGGTTGTGACCATCCAGGGGAAAGAAAAATTATGAATTTATAGTGTTATAATAGTCAAGAGTTAGGGTCAATCAGCGGTTAGCGGGGTTATAATGGTTTTGGTTTAATTTTGATTTAGGGTCAATAGGGTTATGGATTAATAATAACTAAATATATGGAAAAAATTATGCCACATTTTCATATGGTCCTTATGCTTCCTATAGACATTCACATGAAGGAATCGCATCAACATACATACATAAATGAATCAAGAAATCTGTATCTCCTACATGTGACAATTATTTTAATAATACTCATTGCAATATGGGTGATTAAGTAATAAATGATTTAAATATCAACTCGAGGAACAAAAGTACTGTGATATACCATGCACTTTGTGTGCAATATTCAGGTTGATCCAGGTGGATATGGGTGGCCATCCACCTATTCCACCTAGAACTCCAATCAGTTTCATCAATTTCCTTGTTTATCGCAGCATTTACTATTTTTGGAAGTTTTTCGGGTCCTGAACTGACCTAAAAGTGATCAATTAAGTGCTAAGGTAGTTTGATTAGCTTGTCATTAATATTAATTGTTAACTGAAGAGAGATTTAAATTGAAATACAACATAGACCAGCAGCAAATAAATGATTAAAATATAGCATAAAATAGACAAAAGAATAAGCAAACAATTGATTATGGAGTTCGTTCTTGGTGGACTAAATCTCTGGGTCTGCTTTCAAGTGGGCGTCCACTTTATGAGGATTGATATGAGGAAGTATTTCACATAAAAAAACACCAGACTAAGTGTGCTCGCAGGCACTTCTGGTCACTGACAATAGAAATCTCTCTCTCTCAACTTTCCAACGCCCGTCTCTGCGCTCAATTCCGCCTCCAGACGGTGGAGCTATGCTGAAAACAAAACTACCTCTATCCTTATGAAACTGAACTCCAAAATACCAATGTTTTTCATGGAAGAAGAAGTTTGAGTTTAAATAAAGGCCCATTTTAACTCTTTAGTCCCATTTTAGTGGTTGGTTGCACCATTGGGGGGATAAGGGTTCAATGCCATGAAATTTTCCTAGGTCCATGTGTTGACCTTAGCCTCAAATTAATTAAAAAAAAAACCAAAATGGACCATATGATAAGATTTTGTTAACAAGCAGCTTACTAACCTAGTGGAGGCATTATCTGGACATGTGAACAGGTGCTAAGTTCGCGGTTAAGCCGATGGTTACGGTCTGCTCCGGCAGTTGCTCCGATAGGTTAGCAGACAGCTGCATGTGACAGCAACTCTGACGGTCACGACTTAGCTCTTGCAGTCATGATTTAACTCTCGTAGCAGTTATCTATTACAGTTAACCTTTATCACATGTCACACGGTTTCGACACGGTTACAGCTGGCGGTCATGGTCTGCATAACCCAGCGGTTAATTATTCAGTGATCACATGTTTTCTCACCCGTGCGGTCACTATTGACTGTTAAGTTTAGCGTTGTGTATTTGTTTTGTGTTATATTTGCCCAAAAGTGGGTTTTATACTTTAGGTTAGGCATTTTTATGTGTGTAAATTAGGTTTAGACCTTATATCTTAGGGTTTAGGTCTAGGTCCTTAGGTTTTAGATCTAGGTTATATTTTTAACCCTATATCTTTAAATTTATAAGGTATTTCACCTCTTTTTAGACCATTTTAACCCATTTTTCATGCCATAAACCTATTTATTACATGCCATTTCTTCAATGTCATAGGAGAAAATGGAGGATTAGAGACTGAACTGGACATCAATTGTACTTGGAACTCTGTCGATCTGCACTGATCAAGATCCTCCTAGATCAATCCTCTCCACTTGAAAGCTTTTGGACCACAAAAGTTTGATATTAAGCAGATAATAAGTGAGGATATAGCTCCCTCACTTTTCCGATCTCTATCCATTTTGCCTTACTCGGATTCATGCCCTTGAGTCCCACTCGAAGATTCCACATCTCCTCGCTTGGAAGTATGAACTCTTCTATCCAAGATGGTACCTTCCTGCAACTTTGTCATGTACTCAGGTGATAAATCATCAATAGTAGGAATTTGTGTATCTTCCTCGGGATCAATGATCATTGAAGGTTCATAAAACTTCAAATTTTCTATATTCACAACTGAGTAAATATGCATGTAAGAGGGTAAATCTAATCGGAATGCATTATTGTCAATATTCTCAACAATCTTGAGAGGACCATACCTGATAGATTTCAGTTTCTTACCTTCTCCTTTCAACCTGACTTTGTTGATATACAACCATACCTGATCGCCGACCTGAAAATGATGATCGACTTGATGCTTCTCATGACATAATTTTTACTTGGCTTTACTTGATGCTTGTTGTGGTGTAGTTAGAGAATAATGTAAGGCTTTATTGTAAGCATGACGTGTAAGGCTTTATTGTAAGCATGACGCACATAAGGTAAAGATTCATCCCACAACTTAGGATGTTTACTATAGTTACCTCGAAGAATATTTATCCCGGTCTTGTTCACCATTTCTGTCTGTCCTTGAACAAAATCCATGTTGTCCCATGGTTGCAAAGGAACTGTAAGTGGCATGTGCAAACCAATATTTTGATTGCTTGACTTGCTTTTCGAAGACATTACACATCCCTTAATGTACTTCACAATTGTTTCATACATATGAGGCTAGTAACAATACCTTTGACTTTGCGCCATAGTCTTGCTTACGCAAAAATGTCCTACAATCCGAGAAGGATGAGCTTCCTGAATAACTTGCACTCTTTCTGTCTGCGGTATGCACAACTTACCCAGATGATATAACAATATGTCATGAATATGATAATTGTTTTCTTCTATCTGAGCATCATGAGTTAGTGATTCATAAATATCTTCGAAATCATCATCAATACTATAACTTTCATGTTTCAATGAACTATTCTACAGTACTACTGACATATTCAAAGACAGTTTAGACATCATATAAATTACTTTACTTGTTACACCTTTCTTGTCCTTAATTACTAAGTGAATTTGCTGAAGAAATCTCATCCAACTGTAGTGGTGAGATTGTTGCAACTTAGTATGTGACTGAATGTATTGAAGCAGCTGATGATCTATGTGAATCACTATTTCCATTGCATAACCACTAGCATCTGTTTTAACTTCAAATGGTTTTTGATGATCTAATAATGTTGTGAATTTTTTATGCTTAAATCAATCAAAAACTTTAAAATCGACACACATTCCCCATGTCCCGTTTTCTTTAGGAACCAAAATTATGGGTGAACCACATGGATATGAACTGGGTCGCATGGATTCTTTCCAACCATCCCTGGAATTTTTTTCTTTATTTCTTCGTGCTCTATAACTGACTTGTGATATATTCCAATATTAGGAAGAGGGGCAACATACATCAACTGCATCTCATGTTGTATTTCCTTTTTATGAAGTAGATGTTTTGGTTCTTTAACTAGATCTTGAAATGAATCTACCTTTTTAACCAAATTACCTTCATACTGAAATTCACAACCTGAACAAGCATCATTAAGATCCTTATGTTTCTCTTTTACCGACATGAGTATGTATCTCTTACTTAAACTTATTAAGCGCTTCATCTGATTAGCATTCAAGTGATTTTTTATTTAATGTGCCCGAACGATGTATTTAATCCCATCTTTCTTGAGATGATACATATTCTCTTTCCTATAAAATATTGCATCACGATCATAGAGATAAGGGCTTCCTAAGACAATTCCACATATGTCTAACGGTATCACATCTAGATCTACTTCGTCGATATAGTTAGCTGTGATTGCAAATTTTAACTGACACTGTTTGGTAACATGAATTTGAGTTTGTTCCTTTAACCACCTGAAAGGATATGGTTTTGGATGATTATGTGTTTTCAAACCCAATCTGTTAACCAATGATTCAGAAATCAAATTTGCTTGTGTCCCTATATCAAACAATGTATCTATCTTTGTATGTTTTGAAGTTACCCTTATATGAAATAACTCAACTCTTTTATCTTCATTCAATTGTGTGATGTTTTAAGAAGCAGAAGTACTAGCTTTAGAAGTTTTACCTATTGTAACCATAGCAGTGATTTTTCCTTCATAACCTAAATCGGATCCCAAGTCCAAGCCTTGTTTGATTTTTATTTCAGCCTTCTTTTCACCCTTCTTCGTTTGTAACTTCTTTGGCTTGAGTTTCAGATGAAGTTTCCAACACCTAGCTTCATCATGGCCGATCCTTTGGCAACGTGTACAAGTAGGTTTTTCATCTTCCTTCTGAGTTGTGGCAGTCTTCTTTCCCTTTGATTTGCCCTTCTTTTTGATGTCTTTGGTTTCCAACTGTTTGGATGTCTTTGGTGTAAACTTGAATGGTTTTCCACCTGATTCAACATGAATAGCTTGAACACAAACTTCATCAAAGTCATTAGGATTGAACATTAATAATGTATGCTGCAAATATGAATTTAAACTACCAATATACTTCAACAAAGTTTCTTTTGTGTCCAAAGGAATACCAAGCGCTAATGCTTTCTTTTTTAATTCCTGAGTGAACTCTTGAACATTTTCTCCCTTACCTTTTTGCAAGCGCTGCCAATCAATAATAGCTTGTTATGTGTGACCCAACGATAGAATTGTTTCTTTAGAGCTTTTAAGAACTTATTCCATGAGGTGAAAACTTTTTCTTTACGCTTTAAATCTATCTATGTCTTACTTTCCCACCACATCAAATAAGTACCCCCCCATTATAAGAGTAGCTAATTAGATCTTTGTCTTATCATTAGTAATATTTTGAATAGGACAATAGACTTCTAACTGTTTTACCCAATTATCTAGTTTCTCAAGGTTCATTTCACCATCATACACAGGTAATTCAAATTTAACATCAAGTTTCAAAAGTGGACTCTAAGGTTTATTTTATTTTTCTGATTCAAAACTAGAAGTATAAGAAGAAGAAGATGATGGAGATGACGGAGGAGAAGGATATTTATCTGCCTTGCCTTTACCCTTGTTCTTCTTTGTTGCCTTCGAATATGAGGTTGCATATCTCGTCTTCTTATCTTCATATAATTCTGCCAACATTTGTTGCATGTTTAAAAACATCTGATGGATTTGATTCTCATCCATGGGTTTCGATTAAGGAGCTTCAGGAGTCTGAATGTTCTTAGTCCCTATCATCGTTGATTTATGAACGAATTTTTACTTTCCAATCTCTAGATTGAATTCCTCTAGCTCACCTTTTCCATGTTGCAATCCTAACCTAGTTAACATCCACTGACAAACAAACTACAAAGCACAACCAGCTCTGATACCAAAATGATATGAAAATGATCGATTAAGTACTGAGGTAGTTTGATTAGTTTGTCATTAAAATTGATTGTTAAATGAAGAGAGCTTTAAAGTGAGAGATGACATAGACCAACACCAAATAAATGATTAAAATATAGCATGAAATAGAGAGAAGAAGAAGAAAACAGTTGATTGCGGAGTTCGTCCCTATTGGTCTACATCTCTAGGTCTGCTTTCAAGTGGGTGTCCGCTTTATTAGGATTGATCCGAGGAAGTATTTACACAGAAAAAACACCAAACTAATCATGCTTGCATGTAATTCTGGTCACTGACAACAGAAATCTCTCTCTCTCAACTTTCCAACGCCTATCTCTGCGCTCAATTCCGCCTTCGGACAGTGCAGCTATGTTGAAAACAAAATTGCCTCTATCCTTATGAAACTGAACTCCAAAATACCAATGTTTTTCATGGAAGAATAAGGTTGAGTTTAAATAAAGGCCCATTCGAACTCTTTAGTCCCATTTTAGTGGTTGGTTTCACCATTGGGGGGATAAGTTTTTGATTCCATCAAAGTTTCCTAGGTCCATGTGTTGACCTCAGCCTTGAATTAATTTAAAAAAAAAAAAACCTAGAATGGACCATATGATAAGATTTTGTTAACTGGCGGCTTACTAACTAGGTGGAAGCATTATCCAGACATGTGAACAGGCGCTGAATTCGTGGTTAAGCTGACAGTTATGGTCTGCTCCGGCAGTTTCTCCGACAAGTTAGCGGACAGTTGCATGTGACAGCAACTCTGACAGTCGCGGCTTACCTCTAGCTGTCACGGTTTAACTCCCGCAACAATTATCTATTACAATTAACCCTTATCACATGTCACATGGTTCTGACATGGTTACAGCTGGCGGTCATGGTCAGCATAACTCGACGGT
Source organism: Pinus albicaulis (assembly GCA_034641835.2). NCBI lineage: Eukaryota > Viridiplantae > Streptophyta > Pinopsida > Pinales > Pinaceae > Pinus > Pinus albicaulis. Next base: position 198,059,224 of record CM076576.1, read on the forward strand.
TAATTCTTCAGCGATCACATGTCTGCTCACCCACGCGGTCACTCCTGACGGTTAAGTTTAGCGCTGTGTATTTGTTTTGTGTTATATTTTCCCAAAAGTGGGTTTTATACTTTAGGTTAGGAATTTTTATGTGTATAAATTAGGTTTATACCTTAGATGTTAGGGTTTAGGTCTAGGTCCTTAGGTTTTAGATCTAGGTTAGATTTTCAACCCTAGATCTTTACATTTATAAGGTATTTCACCTCTTTTTAGACCATTTTAACCCATTTTACATGACATAAATGAATCAAGACATCTCTATCTCGTACACGTGACAATTATTTTAATAATCCTCGTTGCAATATGGGTGATTAAAGTAATCAATGATTTAAATATCAACTCGAGGAACAAAAATATTGTGAGATACCATGCACTTTGTGTGCAAGATTCAAGTTGATCCAGGTGGATATGGGTGGCCACCTACCTATTCCACCTAGACCTCCAGTCAGTTTCATCAATTTCCTTATTTATCGCAGCATTCACTATATTTGGAATTTTTTCGGGTCTTGAACTTCCATAGCAGTTTTGACCCCCTAAACGTTTTTTATCTGAGGTCCGCAACAAGCCCATTTTCATAGGTAGGGCCTACATAAATTCTTGTAGTAATTGGAGAGATATTTCCAACGAGGTATCGTATGAGAAAAATAAAGATAATATGACCAAGTTACGACCTCGGGAAGTTGGTTGCCCAACTAACCCCAACGGGGCCCACAAACTATTGGCATTCCATCTCCTTGGGTTAGGGTTTTGGTTGTTTATGGTTTTCCCTTGTTGTTAAATAATAAAAATTTCCATGAGCCTCATTGTAACACAATTTAGAGCCATGTAGCTGCCACATCTCTTCTCAGAGATAAGCTACCATCGTCTAAGCTAGCTTATTTACATTTTGTGTGTAAGCATATTTCAGTTCTTTGATATTAATGAAATGAAGTTTTATTTATGTTGCATATCTATGTTTGTGTTTATATATGTATTATATTGTGTTCCTACATAATTCGGTATCAGTGGTATCAAAGCGGTCTTTTATTTCTCTGTTTTTCTTTGCTTGTCCCCAACGAGATCAGGGTATAAGGATTTAGGACTCAATCTGGTTGAACCTTTGAAAGATCAGCCTCAAAAACCTCAATGACGACCCATGGTGGAAGAAAATAAAGACGAGGGAGTAAGAGATTCTTTCAAAATGTTGCTTAAGGAGGCCCTCAAGAAACAGAGGAATGCAATGATGGATAATTTTTCCCAGATCCTTTGACGACTACCCACAAGTGATGCATTTGCTTCCAACAACCACTCTAGAGGTGCCACTCATTTTAAGGTACAAGTTAATTTTGACATTCCCATATCTGAAGGCCAAATTGATGCATACATCGTAGATAGATGGTTAAATATGTTGGAAGGATATTTTTTGGTTCGCGACTTTTCCAATCGGCAAAAGATTACTTTTGCAATCCTCAAAGCCGCCCCCCATGTCAAGGACTGGTGGGAAACATAATGTGATAAAAAGGACAAGAGAGAATCCTAACTTTTTTCAACCACACCCACTTCGAATTATTTATGAAATTCCATCAAGGAACAATATTAACATGTCAAGAGCTATGAAGATAAATAAATAAAGTGGACCACATTGCGACAGGGAAGGGACCAAGATGTGTCAGAGTTCACAAATGGTTTTCATGCCCTTCACACGAATCTGGGTATCAAGGATTTTGAGCGGTATTTGGTACTCAAGTACCGCGACTGTTTACATAAGTACATATAGGATGAAATGGAGTTCCTGGACATCTCCTTGCTCGATGTCGCATATCTATATGTTGTCAATATTGAACAGAAGTTTAAACAAAAGAAGTGATACTTTGGATCTGTGAATCTCAAGAAAGGAGGATCTTGCAAGGGAGTTCAAAATGAAGGACATGGGACTCCTTCACTATTTCCTTGGTTTGCAAATATGGCAGCGGGATGGTGAACCTTTATTTTCTCAAGGAAAGTATGACAAAGAGATATTGGGTAAGTTTCACATGGAAAGCTGTAAACCCATGGACACTTCTCTTCCAAAAAATTGGAGGAAAGAGGATGCTACTTCTAGAGAATTAGTGGATGCTACTAACTACAGGAAGTTACTAGGTTCACTGATGTACTTGGTGAACACCATACCAGACATTTGCTACATAGTTAACCAACTGAGTCAAGCTATGGCTAAGCCAACCAAGCTCTTTTGGAAGGCGGGGAAACATGTCTTCAGATATCTCAGGGGCACTATAAAGTATGGATTATGGTACATATAGAAAAAGGGAGTGAAGCTTCAAGGCTTCATGTATGCAGATTAGGCAAGCAGTCCATCAGATATAAAGAGCACATCAGGAGGGATCTTCAACACAGGATCAACGACAGTAAATTGGTACAGTAGGAAGTAACGATCTATGGCACTCAGTTCAGCGAAGGCAGAGTAAGTGGCTGCAAGTCAAGCTGCATGTGAGGCCATATGGATGAGAAATATCCTCATTGTTTTGTTTGGTTCTCAGATGGATCCGACAGTGATACATTGTGATAACCAAAGTTGCATTAAACTCTTGGTTAATCCTGTGTTTCATGATAGGTCCAAGCACATAGAAATTTGGCACCACCAACTCAAAGATTGTGTTCAGAGGCGCATAATGTTACTTCAGTACATTCCCACGAAAGATCAAGATGCAGATATTTTAACGAAGGCGCTCACTAGGAGAAAATTCAAATACCATAGAGGCAAGATTGGGCTGGATCATAATCCATTTCTTGTTGAGAGGGAGTGTTGAATTCCAACAATAAATTGCAGCACCTACACTAGTGTGGAACCAATAGGTCCTAGCAGCACCTACACTAGTGTGGGACCAATAAGTCATGGCAGCACCTACACTGGTGTGGGCTAAATTTGGTGCAGTGCCTATCTTAAATTTCCCTTAATTAAAATGGACAATAAAATGTAATCTTATCTCATAATCACTTGTAATAGTTAACTAAGTGTGATAAACTTAGTTAGCTCATGAATTTCAAGTTGAGAGTAGTTGGTGAGGCATCCAGAGTAATTCTAGTTGTAACAGAGTTCAAAGTGAAGTTGGTGCATTAGTTAATGCATGAGAAATCAGTTAACTCAATGTAGGTGATTTAAAGTCAGTTGAGCTAGTTGTAATTGTTTTTTTCACTAGTGAGAGATCAAGTGAATTAAATATTATTTAATTCACAATTAGTGATTTAACATGAAACTGATGATTTACTATTATTAGTTGCATGCATGTCAGCTCCAGTGGCGACCCAGTTAAGACAAAGGTGAAGGGATGTTAACTATCAGTTGTAGGATTATTAGGTTGCACCCATGCAACCAAACACACATTGGATTTCCCATGATCCTTGCATAGTTTAGGAAGGCAAAAATTCCTAAAGAATAGAGAATGCATTCATCAGGAATTGTGCAAGAAAGGAAGGTTGTTTATAGGTCGAAAATTGGCTCTGTTGGTTAGTTTTCTCCAGGACAATGTGAGCCAATTAGTTGAGTTATGGAGACTCTTGTGAGAAGAGTGCATTGTAATTGTTTCATGTTTCCATGCTGAATATAAAATACAAGATAGTGGTGTTTTGAGGAGCAAGATTTCCCAGGGAAATTATCTATGTTGTGGTTTGATTTGATTCTTTCTTTGCTTCATGTGATTAGCGATTGTGTTTAATTTCTGCAATTGAATTGTTGAAGCGATTCAGTATCTAGCTTTAGTACATTGCTAGATCGGATTGAATCCATGATATACATATTGTTTGTCTAATTTCTACAGATAAGCTTCGACCTTTATAAGCTCAAGGGTGCCAAGTTGGTTGTTGAATATAGATGATAAGGTCAAGCTCTCTCATTTTAGAGCCTTGATATCATCCATGGGGGATCATCCCTTAGAAAGTGGGCCTTCCTCCTCCTTTCATGGGCTCCCACCTCCTCACCCTCGCTATAACTTAACATCCCTCATTCCCCCAAGTTTAGAGATTGGTTGATCATTGTCAAACTCGTTTGAAGTCTCATCCCTTTTCATGCTAGCATCATGATTAAGCCTAGGTGCACATGAGAAGGAATGTTTTTGATCTAGGTGAAGGACTCGTATTTTCACCTAAGGAAGCCTCCAACATCAAGGCCTAGTTGTAAGCTCTCCTTTTGTAATTTATCAATAATTACATATGATTTTTTCTTTCTATATTTTTCTACATGATTATGCAAATATTCTGGTACTCCTTGATCTGCTAGATATATAGTGTTTACATTTATTATGTATTGTATCATGTTTTTTTTGTCTCTTGATCATTTGTAGGTATTCACGTGCCACTAGTAGCAGCAAGCGGGCCTACAAGGATCGTGAATCGAGGTCACCATCAACGGATCCAAGGATAATGATTGGGAAAGGTATTTGTGTCTCTTTCCTCATTGCATTGTAAGCATTAGTTAAGAAATATTACTTTAGAAAGAATCTTGTGTTGTTAGACCCACTCTAGGGCTAGAGAGATCGCCTCTATCCGTAGAGGGGATTTATCTTGAAAATAGAATTCCCTTCTGAGTTATTGGTTTGTGAATTTTAAATCCACACACCTGATCTTGATCCTTCCTTACTTACAACCCCATCAAAATCCATGTTCCATAAAGGCTCATTTTCTTCATCATGTTTCACAATGTCTGTTTTGATTTCTTCAATTTCACATAAATCAGTTTCTAAATTTGGAATGTGTTCTTCCATACCTACATCATTGTACAAAATGAAAGAATCTAGGTATGAATGGACTGAATATAAGGGATAATTGTTTGGTTTTTCTTGACTACTAACCATGTATTTCATCAGTGTTTTCCTATATAGTCTCCTCTACTGAAAAAAACACTCTAATGGTAGCATAGGTCATATCCATTTGAAGTGTTCCTTATATTTTAGCTCCCCGTGAGAGAGATAACAACATTCCATATTTAGGAGGTATATCAGCAACAACAATGTCCATTACCACATTCTTAGCTAGTATCTGGACTAAAGTGACACACAAAAATTTAATAAGGCCTAGGCATTTTACTTTACTTGAATCAAAAGAGTACAAGTCTACTTTACTTGAATCAAAAGAGTACAAGTATTTGTAAGGTCTAGTGATATCACATCCTAATTTTTCCATAACAACCCTAGGAATACGGTTGTGTGAAGCACCTAAGTCAAGCATTGCATTGTGTAGAATTTTATCATGAATTTTTAAACTAACATAAAATGGAGGTACACTTCCCTCCTGAGGTTTTCCATCAACTTCAAGCCCAAACAATAATTCTGGTTTATCGTCAATTAAATTTATTGTGTCTCCTCCTTCCCCTATCTTCAAAGATTTCATCGCTTGGGACCTATAAGCATTATTATTCATGAGTTATGTCAGGGGAATGGGTATTTTGAGTTTAGCCAATTCATTTTCTATGTTGAATGATGTCTGAGATTTTCTTATATTAATTACATCTTGTTTCTTAACAACATATTTTTGGGAATTATCCTTCTGCTAGCTAGTAGAAGGAATATAAGTTTGGAATTTTTTAGGAACAGTATCAGATATTTTTCTCGGAGGAACATTTGCACTCTTTTTGGGAGAAGTATCAAGATTTTTCTTTGATGGATTATCAAAGTTTTTCTTACTCCTCACGTTGTATTTTTTATGGAATTCCATTATTTCATTTTCGAAACATTGTTTGTACTCTTCTGATTCCTCACAATTTACTTCAGGTTGTGAAAGAAATAAAAGGTCTTGTTCTTCTTGAGTTAAGAAAATGGAGTCACTATCATTTATTCCCATTAAATTTATTTGATTTTCATCAAGGTCTTCATCTAGTTCTCCCTCTTCATCTACATAGTTTTCTTGAAATGGAGGTATGATCTATTGATTTGTACCCTTTTGTTCTCTTTGTTTGATCTTGGGTGGGTTTCTCCTAAAGTTAGGATTTCTGATTTGAGGACTAGGTTGGTTTTATCTAGGGGGAGCCCTATCAGTTATGTTTATTCTTTCCATCATCATTTCCATGGTTTTGACCAGGGTATATATTTTGGAATCAGAAGAAGAAGTAGATGGTTCTTCCTTTATGGTTTCTCTCCTCTCAACCCTAAGTATATCCCTTTTAGCTAACATATTGGCTTCTATACTTACATAATTTCTCTGCATTTCTTCCAAAGTTTTAGGATTTCTTTCTCAGAGTTGATATGACATATGAGGATCAAATCCATTTAGAAACTTAAGTAAGTCTAATCCTTGAAGAGACTTAATGGTTGTTGGGAATCCATTATAGATGTTGTTAAATCTAGTGCAATAATCTTGCACACTTTCCCCAGGGGTTCTTGTAATGATTTCATATTCAGCTAAAATCTGAAGTGGGTTTTTCTTGATTTCCCATCTATTGAGAAAATATTGATGAAAGGCAATAAGGTCATATATAGTAGCTACTGGTAAATATTTAAACTAATTCCCTACTTCTCCATTAAGGATTTGGGAAAAAAGCATCATCTTCACATATTCTTCATATACCTCCTGAAGGTCAAAGCAGTCATTTATTTTGTCTACATGTTGTGTAGTAGTTGTCCCGGTGCCATCAAATTGAGCAATTCTAGTTTGATAGTCTTGAGGCATATTATGCAAAAGTGTAGGTAAAACCAAAGGGGAATACCTAGCTTCCATGACTGGTATATGGGGATGAATAATAGATGAACTTATAGGAGGTGTATAAGTGGAGGGGACTAAAATAATTTGAATTATGGCATGTGATGCTGATGGGGAGGTAGTGGAAATTGTTGAGGAAATGGAAGAAGTGAAAACAGGATGTATATATTGTGTGATGGGAGATGAGATAGAGAACTATAGGGATGAAATTTCAACTGATTGCTGGACATATGCTTTACGGACAACTTGGTCTAGGTATGTCACTAGAGTTTCTAATTTTTCCAACTACTGGAGAGCTTGTCGGTCAAAATCTTCATCTACTGATTGATGTTCATATTTGTATGGACCTAACAGAGACTCGTCAAAGACTGTTTTAGCTACAAACGTTTCGTATTTAGGTCTAAAAAAACCGTGTTCAAAAGGTAGATGAACTGAATTTTATCTATGGTAACAAAGCTCTCAGGAAGGGAATTTGATCTTGGTGGAGGACTACTACTCCCCTGGATTTATGTCAAACTTTTCTTCCTTATCAATTTTTCAGGATTATCCAGGAGCTCAGGAGGCTTTGGATATGGATATGCTCTAGTATAAATTATTTTATGAGCCACATTTTATATAGTATTTCACACACAATTCCACTATCAACAAATATTACAACCTCACGAATATTTATTTCTGGAAAATATATTCTCAATAAACTGAAAATAAATTTTTTTAACTAGGGAAATGAATTTTTGAAATCAAGGTTTGTTATTACCCAGTATGGTCACTAGAAGGTTATCACACCTTAATTTTTGAGGTTGCATAGAAAATCATAGAGGTAACCACATAACCATTTTTGAAATTGGGAATCTAGCCCTTCCAGTTTCAGAGATGGATATCTCTTTATGATTTATCTTTGTTTGATTTAAGATATTAGGCTAGATATCTAGTTCATTGTTTGTTTATTTTTATATTATTTGGTTGATTAATTCCAGAAGTTTCCATTTGTCTATGGAGTCAATTACTTAAATATGGATATGTTTCAGTCTTTATAGATAGATTTTACAAAGCAGGGTAGCCAAATAAAGTGGATTTTGTAAGATAAATGAAATGAAAAAGAAGAAATTTTTGAGTTTCCATTAAGTAAAGAGAAATTAAGAATTCATTTATTTAACTTCAGCTGAAAACATTGAAATTATCCAAAAGACAGAGTAGAGTGTATTCAAACAAATTCTAAGTTTTTCTTTTCTTTTGAATAAAACAGAATAGAAACCTGAAAGAGATTATTTCAGCGAAAATATAAACACAATAAAGAATCACTTCACCAACAATTTCACACAAGAATCCTAAGAAAGAGCTTTCTGTATTACTGGAATGTCCACTAGAACTTGGTGGAGCAGCTTTATAACAGTCTTCTTTGATGCAAAAAATCAACCTCTACTACTTCGAATTCAAATGTATTTATAAAGATTTTTACAAAATATCTTGATCTAAAAGATCGACAAAAAGGTTTAAAAATATCTAGCAACTAATTACACCAACTCATACAATAATGTACGGATGCTGAAATTGATCAAACTGTTGGCACTATTTTCCAGGAAGATTGTTGATGAATGGGCCCCAAAATGTGTTTCCTTGTTGTCTGTCTATTACAGATGAAATTTGTTTACTCAATTATGTCACACAATTGATCCCATCCTTCATCGGTGGGGATAGAAAGATTAAGTAGCTTTCTATAGACTTCATCGACCTCTGTATATTTTTCAAAAGTTGGCTTGTTGATGAAAATATGTTTGATAGTTAAATCAAACTCCAAAGGTTCTAAGAAAGCTTCCCCTATAATGTACCCTTTGATGCCTGCAAATATGGATTTGTCTTTCGAATTGTTGTAGAGCTTTTGACAGTAATTTTCCAAGTTAATTAACCAGTCATTTGGTGCCACCAATCTTGGTAATCCTCTCTGGCATAATAAATTAAATTTGATATGAAATCTATGTACTGAATTTTCCAGAGTCTAACATTTATTTTCCAACAGAGTCATTATATTTTTCTTTTGTAAAACTTTCTTAATCTCCAAGATAATATTTGTCCTCTCTGCAATATATATCTATTCTAATTCCTCTCTTGTCTTTGAGTTCAAAACTTTAATCATAGATGTGTATAATTTATATAACTTATGTGTTATATGTCCAAGATTCTCCTGATCTCACACTATTTTAACGTCATGAAAAATACAGAATCTATTCCACCATTGATCATTTCCGGAAATTAAATCAAGATTGCAATGCACACATGAAACAATAAAAATTCACACACATTAACATAGTTTTTTAATAGGAAAGCCTGAAGCTGAAAACCCCAACTATCTGTATATAATATATATCATAGAGATCATGTAACAATCCTCATACAAAGCTGATCATATCAAGCTCTCAGTACAATGCAATCGCTACACACTAATCAGGTCCGATCTTGCAAATCCATGCCGCCAGATCTTTGCCACCTACTAGACTGCCTTTACTGTGCAATCCCTGCTGAAGAATGGCTCTAAATGAACTCAAATTCACCAAGCTTGCACTGTGCAATCCTCATTGGCATCTCCACTGAGTGTTGGATGCAATCAACGCATCACTATAGTCACAACTGATAGTCACACTTTCTCTTTCACCTATCTCTTCACTGGTCTCCACTAAAACTGCCATGCACTGTAGTTAACTGATGTATTCTTCAGTTGATTAATGATTTATTATTTAGTGAATTAATTAACTAATTAATTCACACCACTCTCACTAGTGTATCAATCAGTTAGACTAGATACAACTAGCTCAACTGATTCTAACTGAGTTAAACTAAATACAACTCCACCAACTACTTCTCCAACTCCACAAAACTCTGTCACATGAGTTCTAACTGAAGTCCTCCATGCAATAGCTCTAGTAAACCCTCAGGAATAGCGTAATTCCTTTTGTCAGCTGTTGTGCCACATCTGTGCACTTAACTGAAGTGCTCCAAGAGAATAATATAATGTTTAGAGTCAAAATATTATTAATAGCTAATAATATTCAACATATCTATTTTTAGACTGGCAGTCTAAAAATAGACTCCGCCCAAAATGTCTAAAAATAGAAGTCCATCTATTTTTCCAACTTGACCAACCATCCACAAATAGTATCCTGCAACTCATAGAATATGATCAACATGTCTAAAAATAGACATAGTCTAAAAATAGAATTTGCGCCAAAAATAGCCTGCGGACCCCCTTAGTGAAGGCGACTCTTTTCACTAAGCTCATCATCTTGTTGAATCTCAACACTCCCTCTCACCAAGATAGGGATTATCTGCCACCCCGATCCTATCTCTATGGTATTAGAATTTGCTCCTGGTGAGCGCCTTCATCAGAATATCTGCATCCTGATCCTCCATAGGAATGTAAGAAAGAAACATGATCTTGCGCTGCACACAATCTCTGATATGATGGTACTGGATGTCAATATGTTTAGATCTATCATGAAATACTGGATTAACCTAGATTTTAATGCAACTCTGATTATCACAATATATCATTGTGGGATCTAAATGAGAACCGAACAAACCGACCAGGATCTTCCTCATCCATATAGCCTCGCATGTAGCCAAAATTGCTGCCATGTACTCGGCCTCCACTGAACTGAGTGCCACGGATCTTTGTTTCCTACTATACCAAGAAACTGCTATAGATCTAATACTGAAAATCCCTCCAGATGTGCTCTTTATGTCCGTTGGGCTTCCTGCCAATCTGCATCCATGAAGCCATGCAGCTTCACCTCATCCGACTGTCTGTACCACAATCCATACCCAGATGTGCCCCTGAGATACCTCAGGACATGCTTGCCTGCCTTCCAAAAGATCTTGGTAGGCTTCACCATTGCTTATGAAAGCCAGTTCACAGCATAGCATATGTCCAGTCGTGTATTGACTAAATACATGAGAGAACCAACCAACTGTCGATAAACAGTGGCATCCACTACCTTTGCCGATGTAGCATCCTCTTTCCTCCAACCACCAGGAAGAGGAGTGTCGATAGGCTTGCAGCCTTGCATGTGAAACTTCTCCAGTATCTCCCGGGCGTACTTGCCTTGAGACAAAAATAGTTCACCTTTCCGCTACCAAATTTCCAATCCCAAGAAATAATGAAGGAGGCCCAAGTCCTTCATCTCGAATTCCTTTGCAAGATCTGCCTTGCATGAGTGTATCAACAGTTCATCACCTATTAGTATTAAATCATCTAAACAAAGAACAATGATCAAAAGCTTACCCTCCACCACAATCTGGTATAGGTTTGGATCCGCCTCACTCTTGGTGAAACCAAGTCCGGTGAAATAACTGTCTATCCGTGTGTATCAAGCACGAGGTGCTTGTTTCAACACATACAGCGCTCTTTTGAGCCTACACACATGCAACTCGCTGCTGAATATTTTGAATCCTTCAGGTTGCTCAATGTACACCTCCTCCTCAATGACTCCATTGAGGAACTCAGTCTTCACATCCATCTGATGAATGTGCCAACCCATCTGCGCTGAGAGAGAAAAGACGGTCTGTATGGAATAATACCTTGCGACAAGTGAAAAGGTTTCTTCATAGTCGATCCCCTCGATCTGTGAGAAGCCCCAAGCAAAAAATCTTGCCTTATACTTCTCGACACTCCCGTCAGTAGCTTGCTTCACTTTGTAGATCCATCTTGAACCTACCACTAATTTCCCTTCCGACCTTGGGACAATCTCCCATGCACTGTTTCTGACAATCGAATCATACTCTTCCACCATGGCATATACCCATGCGGGATCCTCCATAGCTTCCTCAAAAGAGGACGGCTCCGTCACGATACACTTGCTCATTAGAGCCATGTATCCAGTAAATCGGTCAGGTGACTATCTATGTCTGTGCTGTGATGTAGGAACTCCTACATTCTGCACTACATCAAGATTCAGTCATTGAGCTTCTGTAGTGCGCTTCTGCCCTCTGAAGTTTGGCACTGCATGAGTGGTTTCTTCCACTCTATGAACCTCCTCTTATGGCTGATCCACATCTTGAGGCTCATCTTTAGGAACAAGTAGCTTCTCCTTTGCATGCAAGTGTAGCTCCCTCTCAAGCGATAACTTCATGGCTTTCTCCTCATGAAATTTTATATCCCGTCGCACGAAAGTCATCCGACTGTCTAGCAAATACACACGATAATTTTGGGGTGTTTCTGTATACCCCACAAATATCCCAACCTCTGCTGTCAGCTCCAGATTCTTCTTGGCATCCTTCGTCACATGAATGTAAACAGGTGAGCCAAAAAACTTCAAATGACAGATATTAGGCTTCTTACCATAAAACGCCTCTGCGGGTGTACTCATGCCAAGTACTCTATGAGGACAACGGCTTTGCACATAAACCGCAGTGTTGCATGCCTCAGCCCAAAAGTGTATGGGAAGGCCCTGATCATGCAACATCGCCCGTGCAGCACCCACAATTGTTCTGTTCTTTCTCTCCGCGACCCCATTCTGTTGTGGGTTATGAGGCACTATGAGTTCTCTTCGAATTCCTTCTTTGCTACAAAATTCTTTGAATTCGCCAGAGATGTATTCACCACCATTATTGCTCCTTAGAACTTTCACCTTCTTCCCCGACTCTTTCTCAACCAGCACCTTGAACTCACAAAACTTTGAGTATGTCTCACTCTTCTTCTGCATGAATAAGATCCAGCACTTACGAGAAAATTCATCAACAAATATCACATAATATCTGTGCTTTGCTATTGAAGAAACCGAGAAAGGTCCACAAACGTCTGTGTGAATTCTCTCAAGGATCGTCGAAGCACGACTATCCTTCTCATGAAAATTGGTCTTCACAAATTTTCCCAAAGTACATCCCTTGCACTGATCTAACTGCACAAGTGTACCCTTGGGAAGCCCGGTAGAAATCTCCTGCAAAATTTTCAAAGTGCCATGGTGAAGATGGCCCAATATCCTGTGCCACAATTATCCCTCATCTTGGCTCACCACTCCTTCTACTTTTCCTGCCATTGTTGTGCAGCCATCTACCTGCAATTGATAAATATTCTTAACTCAAATCCCTATCCTCCTGGTTTGACTAGTGTTTTTATGCCGAAGGAAAGCTTTTCCCTCACTGAAAACAACATCATAACCCTTGTCTTCCAACATCGCCACGAAGATCAGATTCTTCTTCAATCCTGGAACATGCATGACATCCTTCAAGATCAAAGGTTTACTAGACTCCCTCTCAAAGGAAATGGTCCCGATACCAGTCACACTGTATCTACCTTCATCGCCCATCTCGATGTGCACTCAAGATCCTTTTCCTCCAGATCACTAAACATATATTTGTCTCTGGTCATATGGAAAGACGCACCATTGTCAAGAAACCACACCGATCCCATCACACTTGAAACCAAGCATGCGATCAAAGAAAAATACAGCTCAAACTGCGAGGCTAAGGCCTCTCTAGCTGCAGATCCAGCAGCCTGCTTATTCTTCTTCTTCTGTGGACAATTAGTGGCAAAATTCCCGTGCTGGTGACAGTGAAAACACTTCACCTTGGACAAATACTGCTTCTTGCCTTTTCGCACCAGATTGAGAAGTATTTTTCTTCCCCTTCCCTTTCCTTGCTTTGGAATCCAAAGCGCAATTTTCTTCATCTTCATTCTTCAATGAAGATCCATCCCTGGTACCCCGCCTTATCTCCTCCTGCACAAGATCCGACCAAAGTCACTCCCATCCTGGCAGTTTATCCCGTCCATTGACAGAGTCTTCGTAGCTATGCCAACTCTTCGAAAGCCCAAGGAGAGCCAAGCTCACCAAGTATTCTTCATCAACAGTAACCCCCACACTTCCTAGCTCATCCTTGCAATGGACAAAATTCGTGAGGTATTTTGTTATATTGTCGCCTTTCTCCATTTTTATTTTTCTGAGCTTGTCTTTAAGCACCAACTTCCTTTGGTCACTTTTGCTTTGGGAAAAATCTGTCAAAGCCTTCCACATTAAGAATGGAGTGGCTTTACTGTGAAGGTTGGACATAATTTGGTCCTTCACACCTTCCAACAGAATCCTTCGACACTTTGCTACCTTCTTTTTCCATGCGTCAAGTGCGGCTGCATCACTAGAACCCGGCTTAGGAACATCACTATCGATGAACTCCTTCAACCCATTATCATCCAGCACCACCTCCATCCTATCCTTCCATGCTATGTAATTCGAGCTCCCATCAATGGCATACTCCAATCACAATCCGTTGAAAGACATTTCAATGAATGCTCAACTTCGACACCAAGAAAACACTGCAGCAAATTCGAATTCCACCAGCACAAAACTCAACTGCATCAATAATTGCAATCTTCTGATCAATATTGCTCACCGTCTAATATTATAAATTATATAAATTATGTGTTATATGTCCAATATTCTCTGATATCACACTATTTTAACTTCATGCAAAATCTGAGAATCTATTCCACCATTGATCATTTTAAATTAAATCAAGATTGCAATGCACACATGAAAGAATAAAAATTCACACACATTAACGAGTTGTTTAATGGAAAGCTTGAAATTGTAAAACCCAAAATATACGTATTAAATATATGTCATAGAGATCATGTAACAATCCTCATACAAAGCTGATCATATTAAGCTCTCAGTACAATACAATCGCTACACACTAATCAGGCTCGATCTTGCAAATCCATGCCATGAAATGTTTTCCATAACTGCTTTGCCTCTCGGCGCAATCTGATGAAGAAAGGCTCTGAATGAACTTGAATTCCTGAAAGCTTGCTTTGCACAATCCTCATTGGCATCTCCCTTGTGTGAGTGTTGGATGCGATAAGGTTTCCACTAGTCACAGCCAGTAGCCACACTTTCTCTTTCACCCTATCTCTTCACTAGTCTCCTTCAGACGCACTAGGTTAACTGATGTATTCTTCAGTTGATTAATGAGTTATTATTTAGTGAATTAATTAACTAATTAATTAACACCACTCTCACTAGTGTATCAATCAGTTAGACTAGATACAACTAGCTCAACTGAGTCTAATTGAGTTAAACTAAATACAACTCCACCAACTACTTCTCCAACTCCACCAAACTCTGTCACATGAGTTCTAACTGAAGTCCTCCATGCAATAGCTCCAGTAAACCCTAAGGAATAGCGTAATTCCTTATGTCAGATGTTGTTGCCACATTTGTGCACTTAACTGAAGTGCTCCAAGAGACAAAGATGATGTTTAGAGTCCAAATATTATTAATAGCTAATAATATTCGACATATCTATTTTTAGACTGGCAGTCTAAAAACAGACTTTGCCCAAAATTTCTAAAAATAGAATTCAATCTATTTTTCTAACTTGACCAACCATCCACAAATAGCATCCTACAACTCATAGAATATGATCGACATGTCGAGAAATAGACATAGTCTAAAAATAGACTTTGCACCAAAAATAGCCTAGAGGCCCACTTAGTGAAGGCAACTCTTTTCACTAAGCTCATCATCTTGTTGAATCTCAACAATATGTGGCCTCACCAGGTTTTTGTCCCAAGTTTGTTCTAACTTTCTCTATTGTTGTCTTTGATCTTTCAATTATCTCTTCTTGCTAAAAAATAATATGAATGGATGGCCAAATTTCAGTCACAACTTGAATTTTTTCTAGCCAAACATTCTCCCTGGCCTGTGTCAAATTTTGACCCATCAGTGACTCACTCTGCAGCAGTTCAAACTTCCGAGAAAGCTAGTGAGATTTCTGCAACTCAACTACATAGAGGTTGTAATTGTTAACTTATGTTCTTCCAGATTCTTCAGTTTATCCTATAGCTTGTCATTCTCTTGTCTCTGAAGAGACAGGTCATGCATAACTTTGCTCAAATCACTTGATGTTGATGTTGAATCCCTTGATGTACTTGCAACTAAAATTTGTATAGTTGTCATTGGAGCTATGGTGACTTGTGCAACCTTCTCTTTTTCATTGAGTAGTTTTTCTATTTGCTCCTCCATCTCTTTGATCTTTAAATTTTGCTCAATAATTAGTTTGAGCATGTCTTCTTTATGTTGATCATTTTCTTCTATTTATTTTTCTTATGGATCCTCTGTAGATGGTAGCTTAAGTTGCTTCTTTAGTGATGTTATTTCTACATTTTTTCTCTTCAATATCTCTTCCACTACTTTGACATCACTAGGATCATACCCCAGCTTGATCACTAAATCCTCCAATGATTTGATTTTGTTGTCTTTTCCAATGAGGATATTTTCTCCAACTTCAACTGTGACCGGACTTTCAGGATTGATGTTTTTAGCTGTAGTATCCCAAATGTGAAAATAACAATAATAACAGGCTAAAAGATATTAAGGATACAACAAAAAAAAAATTGATATCAAAACACCAACGAAGCCATAAAATATTGTTGAGCCATATTTGCTAGAAATGAGTACAATGGAGGTGATGGAATGAAGGCACCTTGGCTTGCTCAAGGAAAGCTAGTGAAGCCCTTTGAATCAATTCTGAAATCCCCCCACTGATGGTACATTGTATGGCTCTATGCACTGCAATATGCCAGAAATGTTGTTGCTGCTCCCGAAGAAATGTCGCTAGGGTTTGCTACACTGCTTAGAAAATTCGAAGACTTTAACCCTGGACTCTACTCAAGAAACCCACAAAAACCCACAAACGAATTGGCCAAATGTTGACCCTAGAATTTCAGCCCAATTTCCCCTAACTCCTTTAGCTCCTAGCTGAGTTAGGATCTATGTTTCACACCTCAAATCTACCCAAAACATTCTGCCAAATTAATCTTGGCTTCTCCTCAATAAACCCAGGAAAAACCCATGAAGGAATTCCTGAAAGGTTGACCTCGAAAATTAACCAGCTAGGAATGGCTATGCTCTCCTGCTGGGTACACTGGCCTTTATGACGAAAACATTGAAATAAGGGCCTCCAAATCTCTGAAAAAATCAGCTATGGAAGGGTTGATCCCCTCACAATCTCTTGGCTGAAATCTCGTGAAGTTCTCTCCTCCGGATGTTGCTCCTCTTTATGACTGCGTAATCTCCCTAGAAGATTGCGCTAACCCTGGAAGTGATTGTGTAATCCTGAGGCTAAAATGGTATTTTTGCTCTCCAAAATTGATGGTATGGCTCCTCTCCTAATCGGGCACTCGAAGTCCCCTGAGGATGAGGATGGGATCTCCGCTCGGAGACACCCTTGTGCTAAACAGCAGTACAGAAGCGGCTAAATAGCTTGAGCATGCTCTAGTCTTAACAGACAGAAAATAAAAAGAGGCAAGAATGAATGAGAAAGGTTTCCCTCCTCTCATTTTATGCTGTTGAACCCCTAAACTCCCTTGGGCCCACCTATATTGTTGTGATGTCCCTCTGTTCCATGCTGTCCCTTGCTACGTTGTGTTGCCTCTCCCACGTTGTCACTACGCTGCCTGGTCCCATGTTGCCACTGCGTTGTCCTAAGTGCCTCCTCTCCTGTGCTATCACTTAGCCTCATGGGCCCCACTTCATATTTTAATTAATCTTCCCAGTGACTTTAGGAAAGTTCTTTTATTCTAATTTTTTATTCATGGGTCCCCTCAACCATTTATTTCCGCCCAACTTTAGGATTTGCTGAAATTAATCAATATTAATATCCCAATTAGCTGACTGCTAATTTGGGGATATTACAGTCCTCCCCACCAAAAATTGCTTGTCCTCAAGAAATTCCTGAACAAGCCTCTTCTATAGCTAACACTCCCCACTATCACTGCAAAATGTGCCAAGGTCCCAAATGCGCCACTAAATATTCCCTGTCCTCTGCATCGCCCTAATATGAAGGGATCTCTCAATGCAAGGATCCCAAGCCATCATGTCCAACATAAAGATCCACCTACCCCACTCACCATCCTTCCATGCTAATGAAGTCCCCCACTCCATCATTGACTCACTAAATCCCAATGGAAGATCTACCTGATCTCCCCATGTAGTATACAACTCACCCCTAGAGGTTATAGAGCTGCGTAGAGTTGTAATGCTCGGGTCCCCTGCTAATCTCGTATATGTGCCACCATGTTTTCAATGCGCCACTCTAACTATGACATACCCCCCATCATGCGTAGATTGTACCCCTCTCTCCTGGGGCCTTGTGGCAAAAAATTTGTCAAGTAAAATCTCATCCTGCCCAGGCATCTCCATGATGTTGATATCTACCCCTCCACTGTCGATCGTGACCCTAAGCAACAACATAATAAGTCTGCCTCGCCATGCAATGGAGGTCTCAATGCTCTCCCCCGTGTCAAACACAAGGTGGATTAGATCACCGTCTGCTCTGTCCCTGCTCATCACAAAGTGGAGTGATCCACCTGCCCAATAAATCCCTGGATCCCCCAACCATACGAGGAGCTCACAACTCCCACTCCCCGCAAGATGCTGCTACGTAGCGCTGCTACCTCCTAAAACCCATCTGGCCCTCATCTCTGACCTCTGTATGTATTCCCTGGGTGGACTCCAAGTATCAGGAGTATGTCCCATGCATGCCTACCTACCCTGCTCCTGCAAAACCACGTCGTGATACCCGCTATCCCAACTCTTGTTGATACACCTGGATACTGCTCGGAGTCTAGGTACCCTCCTGTAGACGAAATATGTCATCCACCGTCCCTCAAAGATGAGCCCATGGGTGGAGCATATGCTATCTTTGAAATCAACCATGCCATCCCTAAGCCTGGATATGTCAACTCATGCACCTACCAAGTGTCTCAACTGGATAGTTTCCTCCCAGCTCATGACATGTGGTACCTCATCCAACTCTCTAGGGTGAGCCTCCCATGCCCTGCTACCTGAATGGAGAGTGTCAAGGGGTACCAACCAAACACTTCGTGACCATAAGAACCACTAGAGGATGATGGGTATGTATGTCCCAAAGGGTGTGACCAAGAGTCTACCTGAATTCTAAAGAGTAATCCTCCAGATGACACTCTCTCTGCCTCGGATCTGCTGATAACACACTCGTAGCCCTGTCTCCGCTAAATTTTGCATCTCTACATACTAACCAAAGATCCTCATCGATCATAGGTGAGTTGCATCCCATGGTACACCTACTAACCCTGTCCATATGTCTCTTTGGAGGCAACGCTCCAAGAGTCCACTGCTCTGCATCATGTGTCACTGCATATCACCAAGTATCACTGCAATCCTCAACCTGCCACTGTATGCCGCAACATGCCCCTCTACACCAGTGGATAACCCTGGTAACAACTATAATGTCTTGTACCATCATGTGTCTATCTACAAACCACTACCTAATGATGAATGCTCCTACACATCCCACAATGTGATGGCCTAAGGATGTATCCATATGTGTCGGCCCATGCTCGATTGGTATCATCACCTCCACTGTCGCATCACCATAGTCTCCAATGAATGGATCTCTCTTCCAATTACTCCGCGAGGGACCCAAGAAGTGAACCTCCCCAGGTACCAGTAGCGATGCCAATCCTGATCTTCTCCTCTGTGTCTTTTGTGCACCACACAAATGTGAATAATCCCCAGCTTCATACAAGGCATTTTCTTGTGGCCTACCAATGCCCGTTCCTTTGTCAAACTCTTGCCAGAGTATGTTGATCATCCTGTGATCCTGTGTACAATCCCCATACCAAGAAAACTCAATAATTCTGTACCTAAACTGGTTGGACACTAGTGTTGGCTGAAATTCTCATAGTGAATGTGTACGCTCAACTGCTAAGTCAATTGTACTCTCCAGGTCATAGTCAACTACCATACCTGGGAAGTGATGGGTAGTCCCGCCCGAACCCCAATTCCAGTCGGGGCTTCCGGTAACCCCACTACCTGGAAGCTCCTGTTGAGCTACATTGCGGTGCATCACCATCTCCATAACCCACTCCATTGGGTACCAACTCAGAATCTCTCGCCATCCAACCCCAAAAGAGGGATCGAATGCATGAACTCTTGCACCTAGAGCAACCCTGACATGCAGATGTTGCACCCTATGCAAATCAGGTCGTTTCATCCCACTATCCAATTCAACGCATGAGATCTGACTAGGTAGCTCTATCTCTCGCTCTCCAATGGCCAAAGGTGACCCAACCATGCTGCTAGCCCCATCTATGTATGCCTGAAGAGGGATGCTCTGATGCTCCAATGTGCCCTCTAATTGTACCATAAGTTACTCTGGTTGAATCATCACAAGTGACTCATCATCCTGAACATCTCCCATAGAGTCCACTAATACCACATGCACACTGGAATACAGAACCGACCTACTATCATCAATTCTTCATGACTCATCATGCTCCCCAAAAGCATCCTCATATGACCCCATGGACTTATCCAATGAAGAGTCCTCATCCTGACATATAGAAGGAATGTCCTCCTGTTCTACCTTTGTATCTCTTAGTGCCTCAACAAAGTTGGATACATCTCTTGGAACCTCACCCATCTGCTGCATATGGCTGTCACCCAAAAACTTGGACACGACTCTGGTCATCACCTCAATGGATGGCTCTACTCTCCCCACTAAGATGTCAACCGACACGGTGAAGTAGGTCTCTAACAAGGGTGACTCTTGTGTCACACTAGGTGTATCCACGAGCTCCCCACAATCCAGTGTGCCCTCATCCTCCAAGTGCTAGGTAGTCATTTTTATGGCTTCCCTTATTCGGTCGAGCTGGAAATAGGTATCCAACTTTTCCACCCGATCCTGAGCCGTGCAATAAATTGATCCATCATTCATAGGAAAATGTGTCCTCCCAATGGTACACTGCAACTCTAAAATTTGTGTGCTAGACCCCCCACTCTTCCTTCCTTCTTCATCCTACCTGAGTTGGCAGTAATCTCTGAAGGACAAAGCCACTCTGAAGTTTCCCCCCATGGACTGCCATTCTCGGAAAAAATATCCCATGGGTATATGATCATGTCGCCTACCTTGGTCACTCGGTACTGGAGGTAAGAATGTAGGCATCGTGATCATGGTTGGTCTACTGAAGGCTGGTGGCTGAGTGGTTGGTAAAGGGTGGTTACACTATTGTGAATCCATTGAAAAAATGAAAAAATGGTCTTCTTGTAGTCTGTAGGGGACTTTGGAAATTAAAATTGAGCTTGTAAGAATTCCATCTACATTCCTCCTTTCTCACTATAAAATGTTTTTAATAATCAATGCTAGGAAGTAGATTTCTATTTCCAAAATTGAGCATATTTGTTGGAATTAAGTGCTTCATTATTATGTTTAATTTCTAAAAACTTATTGAAGATGTTGGGCTCATCTTGGTTATCAACTAACTCTTTCGACTGAAGTACCTCTAAAGGATCCTATGAGGCTGAAGAGGATGGTGTATCAGAGAAAAGGCCCTCTGATCATGTTGAGACATGTGGAACAGTCATGACTATGGGGTCTTGTCCCTCATCCCCCTAAGTGGTGACAGTCTTGGGGTCTATATTTTTCCTTTTATGATAGATGATGAATTACTTAGCACTAATCTTAGTAATTACTGAAGATGTTTCTTCCCTCTCTATTTTGTCATATTTCTCTAAAGGCACTGGAGTTTGGGAAGTGGTTATTGACCGAATATTCTCTTTTGCTTCCTGTAATGTATTCTCATCCTAATGATCTTGATTTATCAACTTCTCAATCTCTGGTTTGGGGGTATGATTGTAAGGTGTGGTTTTTTTCTCCACCCTTAGATTAGAAATTATGTTGAATGGGTCATATGACCAGGTAAAACTTGGCTGAAAATTCATCTGCTTGAGGATTGAATCTGCCTCATTCCCAGTTACTCTATTATTGCATATGAAAGGTCCCACTTTTATTTTGATCTTAAATTTTGACTTCTTTTTAGCTAAAACAAAGTGGAGTTAGTCCATATTAATCATTTTCCTTATATATTCCAGGGAAAAAATCCTCATTGAAACATATTTGGGTAGTATGTATGGAGCCAATTCACACCTGTAAACTTGTATTTATGTATAGATATGGTATAAATACCAATCTTCAGTCTTGATCTGCTCACTTAGGTGCAAAATAATTTTGATTTTTGAGCTAATCCTTGGTTCAACTTGACTGTTGAGAAGCCCTGCCGCTGTATGAATAAATTTGTCTATAAAATATGCAAAACTAAACTATATTGAATTTTTTCTTGCTAATGAGGTCCATTGTATTACTCCTTGACTGACTCCTTGATCATATTTCTTGTGTAGTGTTATTGGAAATATGCCACCTTGCTGAAAAAGAAACATGTAAACTAATACATATGCATACTTGAACATGTGTTTTGTAGTGATCTTCATCAATTGTTCATGCATATTGTCTGCCAAAAATTGACTGGAATTGAAAAGGAATCTTAGCTTGTGTTCCTTGGAAAAAATGGAAAGAAAACCTAAAATAAGCTCATCTACCCAATGGTCTGACTGGTACCCTAGAAAGAAAAATACTAAAGAAACAATTTGTTTAGTTTTTTTTTGGAACATGGAAATTGCGTAAGGGGGATTTTTCTCGGGGATTTGAACATCCTCTAGGAGGAAAATCTTGAAAATTTAGGCTCTCTGAGGGAAGGTGAGCTTATGATATAAATCCATGAGGGCAGTTGCAGAAAAATGACTTAGGGAATCATTCTCAGGGATCAGTAGCATGTGATTGATGGCTTCTGGTGAAATATTGACCAGAATTTCTCCATTCTAGTCCACAATGGTTCTTTGCACAAGGTTGTATCTAGTTTGGCACCATATTATGAAATCAGGGAAATTGTGTGTCTATGGAAACAAAAACATAGGTAATATGGATTCCCAAAGGTTAATGTCATCCCCTTGGTCCAGATAAATTTGCTTCAACAATGATGCAATTCGAACAAGTTGAATGCACATTCAGTATTAGCAATTTTGTAGTATTGATCTGCCAAGGATATATGGTTGAGGTATCGGATAAAAGAGGTCATAGGTTTTTCTGTCAAGGTCTACAACAGTGGTCTAAACCACATTGTGGAAGGATAGGATACATAGTGAAGGAAAGATACTACAAGGTGATGCGAGAAGGAGGACAAGTCTTCCATATTATGTGATAATAAAGAGATTGTTATCGATCCAGAGGAGAGGTAGTGCTAGCCTCTTAATTGAGTTCATATGCTCTGATATATATATATATACATAGTTTGAAGAAGGATAATTGCAACAAATATATCTCTGTATTGGGATCATGGTTGCAGCAAGAATACTGAAGAAAAGTGTCTAGGTGACAGAGGCTAGATCAAGGAAGAAAGAATAGAAGGCTAGGGACTGAGCTCCCCTAGGGTTGGTGCAAAGTAGTGTAGAAAATAATATCATCATAAGGATCCTAGAAGAGCAGTGACAGGGATCTTGGAGGCATACTGGTGTCAAGGGCATGTCTCATGGTTATGGTACTTGTCAATTGAAGATCTATAAGAAGAATTGTTATCGGGTTTTCCTCTCTAAGAGGGAGAGGTTTTGGCCCTGGATTGAAAGCCTAAATTTTCTGTCTCTTGTGTTTTCATAATTGACTTGATGAAGACAATAATAATATAACAGAGATAATATCTAAGTGACAGAAACATAACGAAATCACAAGTAAATATCAAGAAGAGAAATTTTTAATAAAAGCCCTAATTTCTCAACATCCTAGTCACTGAGTAGGTTGCCTGTTCCACTGTAGTCCAAGGTATAAAATTGCTAGGTATTGTAGCATCGAACATCAGTGAAAAAAAATTCCTTCCCATTGTTGTACCTCCTACCAGTCAATGCCACAACCACCATCCAACAAGCAGACACTGGTTCCCCAACAAGTTTTGTCGCCATCTAAACCGCCACCCCCACCTTGTAGTAATCATCCTTCAATGTTAAACTTGTTTTTGTCCCTCCTACCTCCATCCAATATTGTCTTACTTACCATAAATTTCATTGCACAATTGTTCACTGTAGGCTATCATTCGTTCATTGTATGAGTATGTTGCCAATATCATTTTGAAAAAAAATAAAATTAGCAATCCAAAGGGTCTCAACTATTGACCATATAGATTGGTAAAAATTTTAAGTGGATCATACTAAGTTACCAAGAAAGGAAGCCTTATCCCAATTAAATTTATAATAGTTACAAGTGGGTGCAATAGAAATAAAAGAAAAGGAAATTATTAAATAAAGTAAGATCATTTCATAAAATGTTTGGGAAGTTAAAGAAATTTATTTATAAAATAAAAACAATAAGAAGGATACATTATTAATTGAATCGTTATAATATAATACTCCATATCGATCATATAGTGTAAAAAGTATAATTCAGAGGGACTTGTTCTATTTTGGAGGAAAAGGAGAAAATTTATTATCATTATAAAAAAATAGGAGATATCAAAAAAATAAATATAAATAAAAAGCAAGGAGATTTATTACATTTGAATAAGTGGTCACTCCGAATAAGAATATACAGTTTATAAATAAATTATAATTTCACAAAATTATCAACAAAACAAAATGGTTTCGATCACTAATGAAAATGGAATGAATTATAATTTGGAAATGAAGGAAGATTATAATCCCATAAGGGTCTTCCAATTGCAAATTTCAGATTATTTACATCAAATGTGATTATCTAAGGAAAAATGATTAATTTCATTATCAACATGAGCAAAAACGAATATTACATCAATATTAATTTGGCGAGTCAACTATTAATTCCATAGCCAAATATTGGTGAAAGAGAAAATATTTTTGGCAAGAAAGAGTATGAAATCAATGATTTGCAAGTGATAGTTGACCATTATGAATATATATCTCAATTTAACATTCTATCTATGTATAACAGAGAGATTGACATAATTTTCAGTCTACCTTGGTTTAAAGAATTGGGTAAGTTCATGTTAAACATAAAGAAAAAATTGTGATGTTTCCTTATAAGAGGAAGATGTCCACATTCCAGGACATGACAATGAATTCAAAAATGACAATTCCTTCATCATAATACTTTAAGGATATTTCTAAACTAATGTTGGATGAGAATCAAGAAACAATATTAAAGAAGCAGAAGGAACTTGAGGAAGTCATATCCACTAAAAATGTAGAAAATGCTCATATGAAGGATCATAATCAGAAATGTCTTGCATGGGTCAGAAAGTGTAAAACTATGAAGCACAAATTAAAAGAATAAAATGAAATTTTTGAGAAGAAACTCAATGAAATTACATCAATGAAAGAAGAAGTGATTTTGCACTTAATTTTTTTAATCAAAAGTTATTAGAACAAATCAAATATTTAAAAAATGAAAATATTGAGAGTAAAAAAGAAGTTGAATTAGAAGCTAAAGAGATTTCATGTTTAAAAAACATAACCAAAATCCACTTATTTAGATTAAGAAACTTAAGGATGATACGAAATCATTGAAAAATAAATTAGAATAAATTATTACGAAAACAATATTAAATTCTTCAGACATAACAATCCAAGTTGAAAAAAAAAAGACTGAATATCAATCTAGTCAATATCACAACTCAACAATATGAAAAATCTGTTGAAGTAAAAACATATTCGGATGTTTTAGTTTAGACAATGAAATATCCAAGTGAATATTTGGAACCAACTCAACAACATCATTACTTGAAGTAAATCAAGGAATTTCCACACACGAGATAAGGGAAATTAAAATCACAAGAACTCCTAATCGACATCTGAATCATAAGATTAGCCATCTCAACTAGTATATAAATCAATATCACTCAAACCAAAAAAAAACTTATGTTTCAAAGAATATTGATGATGTCTACAGAATTCATTCTTAGGATAACAAATTATCCCAACTATCAAATAATGGAAAATTTTCAGAAAAGATTAATTTAGGATGGTCAGATCCCTTCTCAGTTCGATAATTTTATTTATCACTCAGAGGATCCTACTATCTTGTATCATCAAATATGACAGCTCAAATATTACTGAAATTTGTGAACATATTACAAGACAAAGAAACAGATGACACACCTTGCTAGCAATAAGTTATGAGGACAAAGCTTTTCTAAAGAGGAATGAAATGCTATGAATATAATATATATATAAATAATGTAAATATAAAATAATAACAATAATCAAAAAAATGATTAATTAGTGATTAGTATAGAAAATGCATGTCTTTGAGGACATGACCATTCATGAAGGGGCACCAACCTAGGTATATAAGTGGGCCCTCATGTGTAACAATATCGTCATCATATCTCATATATATTTGTTTTTACACTATTCAATACATTATATATCTCTATCCTCAATGGATGTCTTCGTATTTCAAGTATCTGAAGATTATTGTGGATACAAACTTTGTTCATTACAAAATCCTTGAAGAGATGATATGTATCTAAATTTGTTACTATACTCACTTATTTTTAAGTTATTTTAAGGTTTAGGTTATCTAGGTCCAATAAGAGGATTGAGAGGATTCAATTAAGGACATGATGCTAAGGGCACAAAGGGTCCCATAGGTGGAGGAGAAAAATAAAAAAGAGGATACTTTTCAAGGAATTTTTAGCCTTCATATGTATCTCAGCCCAACAATTATTCAAACAATCTTTAAACCCCTTATACGATTTTCTCTCCTTGCTCCAAGATTCCTAAGCATTTATCAATCATTGATTTTTGAGTTCAAATCCAAAGTTATGTCCTTGGAATAAATTGTTTATATAAAAGGTCCAACATGAGAGTACCAGGGATATCAATTCAAGATCGTTAAACAAATACAAATATATTTATAACTAACTTAATAAGGATAAGATGATCACTCATGATGTTTGAATCTAGATACATAAATTTGGTTAAGAAAACTTTTTTATATATATAAATGAGTCTCCCTTATCCATGTATGGGAGGGGGGTGGGTATTTCTCTTAGACTCACCATGTCCCTAATAATTTAATGAATATACTAGGATTAAATATGAATGAACCTAATTCTAATGTGGATCACATGTATACTCTCGCCAAACCAAGTGGACTCATCTCACATACTCAACTAAATAGAACATAAATTGCTTGAGGTTTTTGGAGATGAATTGTATAATTTTTTTTTTTAATTTCCAACATTTTGAATGGACACTCCACCTATCACCATAAGAAAATAAAGCATAAATAATATCATAAAAGATTGTTGGGGTGAATACTTATGCGGTTAAGATGGTGTATTACAAAAGGGTACATACATGTCGCAATGTTAACACATGTACCATTAAAGGGATCGTTACAACTCATCTCCATTAAATCATATGAATTCAATCTTCTAAATAGAAAAGTTTAAGACATAAAATCATACATAATAATCAATAAACTCCGAATAAAATTTGTGGAATATGGTTTAAAACTTATGTGCCAATGGGGTTCTTGCTAATGGTTGACTCTTCCTTGATTCAATCACAAGGAGTACATGCAACATCTAAACATTATTTATAGTTCATGAATGTTGTTTTCATGTAGAACACATATGATTCATATATGGATATTACCATTCTCTCGAGATGCAGGTTAGGGGTTTACAATTGATTAAGGGTATGTTAGTTTGTAGTGATTATGTTATGAATATAAAATGATTAAATTTTATTAAGGTATGTGGGATTATAGGGTTTTTGGGTTAAGTTTAACTAGGGGTTGGTGGGGATATAATGATTATCAATTAATGGTGTTACAGTGGGTAGGGGATATTGTTTAAGGGATTTGTAGGTATATAGGGGTTTAAGGTTGAGTTTTATTAGGGTTGAGGGGCTATATGGATTAGGAATTGAGAATGATAGGTATGTTAAACAATTTGTAAGTTTATATGGTTAAAGGGTTAACAATGATAAGTATGAGGGTGTAGCGGTGTAGTAGTTTGGGATTAGTGGATTATGAGCTAGGCTTGGTTATTGAGGTTGTGACCATCAAGGGGAAAGAAAACTTATGAATTTATAGGGTTATAATAGTCATGAGCTAGGGTCAATCAGCGGTTAGTGGGGTTATAATGGTTTTGGTTTAATTTTGATTTAGATTCAATAGGGTTATGGATTAATAATAACCAAATATATGGAAAATTTTATGCCACATATCCATATGGTCCTTATGGTTCCTACAGCCATTCACGTGAAGGAATCACATCAACATACATACATAAATGAATCAAGACATCTCTATCTCCTACACGTGAAAAATATTTTAATAACCCTCGTTGCAATATGGGTGATTAAATTAATCAATGATTTAAATATCAACTTGAGGAACAAAAGTATTGTGAGATACCATGCACTTTGTGTGCAAGATTCAGGTTGATCCAGGTAGATATGGGTGGCCACCTACCTATTCCACCTAGAACTCTAGTCAGTTTCATCAATTTCCTTGTTTATCGCAGCATTTACTTTTTTAAAAGTTTTTCGGGTCCTGAACTGATCTGAAAGTGATCGATTAAGTGCTGAGGTAGTTTGATTAGTTTGTCATTAAGATTGATTATTAACTGAAGAGAGCTTTAAAGTGAAAGACAGAATAGACTAGAAGCAAATAAATGATTAAAATATAGCATAAAGTAGAGAGAAGAAGAAGAAAACAGTTGATTACGGAGTTCGTCCTTGGTGGACTACATCTCCGGGTCCACTTTCAAGTGAGCTTCTTCTATACGAGGATTGATATGAGGAAGTATTTACACAGAAAAAACACCAGAATGGTTGTGATTGTAGGCACTTCTGGTCACTGACAATAGAAAACTCTCTCTCTCAAATTTCCAACGCATGTCTCATTGATCAATTCCGCCTCCAGACGATGGAGCTATGCTGAAAACAAAACTGCCTCTATCCTTATAAAACTGAACTCCAAAATACCAATGTTTTTCATGGAAGAAGAAGGTTGAGTTTAAATAAAGGCCCATTTGAACTCTTTAGACCCATTCTAGTGGTTGGTTGCACCATTGGGGGGATAAGGGTTCGATGCCATTAAATTTTCCTAGGTCCATGTGTTGACCTTAGCCTCGAATTAATTAAAAAAAACCAAAATGGACCATATGATAAGATCCTGTTAATTGGCGGCTTACTAACAGGGCGGAAGCATTATCCGTACATGTGAACAGGTGCTAAGTTCATGGTTAAGTCGATGGTTACGTTCTGCTCCGACGGTTGCTCCGACAGGTTAACGGACAGCTGCATGTGACAGCAACTTCGACGATTGCGGCTTAGCTCTAGTGGTCACGGTTTAACTCTCACAACAGTTATCTATTACAGTTAACCCTTATCACATGTCACACGGTTTCAACACGATTACAGTTGGCTGTCACAGTCTGCATAACTCGACAGTTAATTCTTCGACGATCACATGTCTGCTCACCCGCGCGGTCACTATTGACGGTTAAGTTTAGCACTGTATATTTTTTTGTGTTATATTTTCCCGAAAGTGGGTTTTATACTTTAGGTTAGGAATTTTATGTGTGTAAATTAGGTTTAGACCTTAGATGTTAGGGTTTAGGTCTAGGTCCTTAGGTTTTAGATCTAGGTTAGATTTTTAACCCTAGATATTTACATTTATAAGGTATTTCACCTCTTTTTAGACCATTTTAACCCATTTTTCATGCCATAAACCTATTTTTTACATGCCATTTCTTCAATGTCATAGGTGAAACTGGAGGATTGGAGACTGAACTGGACATCGGTTGTACTTGGAACTTTGTCGATCTGCACTAATCAAGATCCTCCTGGATCAATCCTCTCCACTTGAAAGCTTTTGGACCACAAAAGTTCAATTTTAAGCAGATAATAAGTGAGGATATAGCTCCCTCACTTTTCTGATCTCCATCTATTTTTCCTTACTCAGATTCATGCCCTTGATTCCTACTCGAAGATTCGACATCTCCTCACCTGAAATTATGAACTCTTTTGTCCGAGATGGTACCTTCATGCAACTCTGCCATGTACTCATGTGATAAATCATCAATAGTATGAATTTGTGTATCTTCCTCGGGATCAATGATCATCGAAGGTTCATACAAATTCAGATTTTCTACATTCACAATTGAGTAAATATGCATGTAAGGCGGTAAATCTAATCGGAATGCATTATTTTCAATCTTCTCAACAATCTTGAGAGGACCATACCTGATAGATTTTAGTTTCTTACCTTCTCCTTTCAACCTAACTTTGCTGATATACAACCATACCTAATCACCGACCTAAAAATGATGATCGACTCGATGCTTTTCATGGCCTAATTTTTACTTGGCTTTACTCGATGCTTGTTGTGGTGCGGTTAGAGAAGAATGTAAGGCTTGATTGTAAGCATGATGCACATAAGGTAAAGATTCATCCCACAACTTAGGATGTTTACTCCAGTTACCTCAAAGAATATGTATCTCGGTCATGTTCACCATTTCTGTCTGTCCTTGAAAAAAATCCATGTTGTCCCATGGTTGCAAAGGAACTGTAAGTGGCATGTGCAAACCAACCTTTTGATTTCTTGGCTTGCTTGTCGAACACATTACACATCCCTTAATGTACTTCACAATTGTTTCATACATATGAGGCCAGTAACAATACCTTTGACTCTATGCCATATTCTTACTTATGAAATCGGAGAAGGATGAGCTTCCCAAATATCCTGCACTCTTTCTGTCTGCAGTATGCACAACTTACCCAGATGATATAACAATTTGTCATGAATATGATAATTTGTTTCTTCTATCTGAGTATCATGAGTTAGTGATTCATAAATATCTTCTAAATCATCATCAATACTATAACTTTCATGTTTCAATGAACTATTCTACAGTACTACTAACGTATTCAAAGACAGTCTAGATATCATATCAACTACTTTACTTGTTAAACCTTTATTTTCCTTAATTACTAAGTGAATTTGCAGAAGAAATCTCATCCATCTGTAGTGGTGAGATTGTTGCAACTTAGTATGTGATTGAATGTATTGAAGCAGCTGATGATCTATGTGAATCACTATTTCCATTGCATAACCACTAGCATCTATTTTAACTTCAAATGGTTGTTGATGGTCTAATAATGCTGTGAAATTTTTCTGCTTAAATGAATCAAAAACTTTAAAATCAACGCACATTCGACATGTCTCGTTTTTCTTAGGAACCAAAATTATGGGTGAACCACATGGAGATGAACTGGGTCGCATGGATTCTTTTCCAACCATCCCTGGAATTTTTTCCTTTATTTCTTCGTGCTATATAACTGACTTGTGATATATTCCAATATTAGGAAGATGGGCAATAGACATCAACTGCATTTCATGTTGTATTTCCTTTTTATGAAGTATATGTTTTGGTTCTTTAACTAGATCTTGAAATGAATCTACCTTTTTAACTAAATTACCTTCATATTAAAATTCACAACTTGAACAAGCATCATTAAGATCCTTATGTTGCTCTTTTACCGACATGAGTATGTATCTCTTACTTGAACTTATTAAGTGCTTCATCTGATTAGCATTCAAGTGATTTTTTATTTTATGTGCCTGAATGATGTATTTAATCATGTCTTTCTTGAGATGATACATATGCTCTTTCCTAGAAAATATTGCATCACGATCATAGAGATAAGGGCTTCCTAAGACAATTCCACATATGTCTAACGGTATCACATCTAGATCTACTTCGTCGATATAGTTAGCTGTGATTCCAAATTTTAACCGACACTATTTGGTAACATGAATTTGAGTTTGTTCCTTTAACCAGATTCGCATTTCACTGTCAGGCGTGAGCTTCCTATCTCTCATTTCAATTTGGGTAGTCTTCAGTATCATGACTAGTAGTTCTGCAATGATTTGGTTTTGGATGATTATTTTTTTTCAAACCCAATCTGTTAACCAATGATTCAGAAATCAAATTTTCTTGTGTCCATGTCTCAAACAATGTATCTATCTTTGTATGTTTTGAAGTTACCCTTATATGAAATAACTTTACTCTTTTATCTTCATTCAATTGTGTGATGTTTTAAGAAGCAAAAGTACTAGCTTTAGAAGTTTTACCTATTGTAACCATAGCAGTGATTTTGCCTTCATCACATGAATCGGATCCCAAGTCCAAGCCTTTTTGGATTTTTGTTTCAGCCTTCTTTTCACCCTTCTTCATTTGGAACTTCTTTAGCTTGAGTTCTGGATGAAGATTCCAACACCTAGCTTCATCATGGTCAATCCTTTGGCAATGTGTACAGGTAGGTCTTTCATCTTCCTTCTGAGTTGTGGAAGTATTCTTTCCCTTTGACTTGCCGTTCTTTTTGATGTCTTTGGTTTCCAACTGTTTGGATTTCTTTGGTGTAAACTTGAATGGTATTCCACCTGATTCGACATGAATATCTTGAACACAAACTTAGTCAAAGTCATTAGTATTGAACATTAATAATATATGTTGCAAATACGAATGTAAACTGCCAATATACTTCAACAAAATTTATTTTGTGTCCAAAGGAATACCAAGCACTAATGCTTTCTTTCTAAATTCCTACGTGAACTCTTGAACATTTTTTCCCTTACCTTGTCGCAAGCGTTTCCAATCAATAACAGCTTGTTGTGTGTGACCCAACGGATAGAATTGTTTCTTTAGATCTTTTAAGAACTTAGTCCATGAGGTGATAAATTTTCCTTTACGCTTTAAATCTATCTGTGTCTTACTTTCCCACCACATCAAAGAAGTACCCCCCATTCTAAGAGTAGCTAATTGGATCCTTGTCTTATCATCAGTAATATTTTGAATAGGACAATAGACTTTTAACTATTTTACCCAATTATCTAGTTTCTCAGGATTCATTTCACCATGATACACAGGTAATTCAAACTTAACATCAAGTTTCAAAAGTGGACTCTGAGGTTTATTTTATTTTTCTGATTCAAAACTAGAAGAAAAATAAGAAGAAGATGATAGAGATGATAGAGGAGAAGGAGATTTATCTGCCTTGCCTTTACCCTTGTCCTCCTTTGTTGCCTTTGAAGATGAGGCTGCATCTCTCATCTTCTTATCTTTAGATAATTATTCCAACATCTGCTGCATGTTTAAAAACATCTGATGGATTTGATTCTCATACATGGGTTTCAATTCAGGAGCTTCAGGAGTCTCAACGTTCTCTGTCCCTGTCATCGTTGATTGATGAACGACTTTTCGCTTTCCAATCACTAAATCGAATTCCTCTAGCTCACCTTTTCCACGTTGCAACCCCAACCTAGTTAACATCCACTAAAAAACAAACTACAAAGCACAACCAACTCTGATACCAAAATGATATGAAAGTGATCGATTAAGTGCTGAGGTAGTTTGATTATTTTGTCATTAAGATTGATTGTTAACTGAAGAGAGATTTAAAGTGAGAGACAACATAGACCAAAAAAAAATAAATGATTAAAATACAGCATAAAATAGAGAGAAGAAGAAGCAAACAGTTGATTGCGAAGTTTGTCTGTGGTGGACTACATCTTTGGGTCCACTTTCAAGTGGGTGTCTGCTTTCTTAGGATTGATCCAAGGAAGTATTTACACTGAAAAAACACTAGCCTTATCATGCTTTCATACACTTCTGGTCACTGACAACAGAAAGCTCTCTTTCTTAGCTTTCCAACGCCTATCTCTGTGCTCAATTCCGCCTCCAAACGGTGGAGCTATGTTTAAAACAAAACTGCCTCTATCCTTATGAAACTAAACTCCAAAATACCAATGTTTTCCATGGAAGAAGAAGGTTGAGTTTAAATAAAGTCCCATTCTAACTCTTTAGTCCCATGTTAGTGGTTGGTTTCACCATTAGGGGTATAAGGTTTTGATGCCATTAAAGTTTCTTAGGTCCATGTGTTGACCTTAACCTTGAATTAATTAAAAAAAACCCAAAATGGACCATATGATAAGATTTTGTTAACTAGTGGCTTACTAACCGGGCGGAGGCATTATCCAGATATGTGAACAGGCGCTGAATTCACGGTGAATTTGATGGTTATGGCATGCTCCGGCGGTTGCTCCGACAGGCTATCGGACAGTTGCATGTGACAACAACTCCGACAATCGTGGCTTAGCCCTAGTTGTCACAGTTTAGCTCCTGTAGCAGTTATATATTACAGTTAACCATTATCACATGTCACACGGTTCTGACACGGTTACAGCTGGCAGTCATGGTCTGCATAACCCGACAGTTAATTCTTCGGCGATCACATGTCTTCTCACCCGCGCGGTCACTCCTGACGGTTAATTTTAGCGCTGTGTATTTGTTTTGTGTTATATTTTCCCAAAAGTGGGTTTTATACTTTAGGTTAGGCATTTTTATGTGTATAAATTAGGTTTAGACCTTAGATGTTAGGGTTTAGGTCTAGGTCCTTAGTTTTTAGATATAGGTTAGATTTTTAACCCGAGATCTTTACATTTATAAGGAATTTAACCTCTTCTTAGAACATTTTAACCCATTTTACATGCCATAAATGAGTCAAGACATCTCTATCTCCTACACGTCACAATTATTTTAATAATCCTCATTGCAATATGGGTGATTAAAGTAATCAAAGATTTAAATATCAAATCGAGGAACAAAAGTACTATGATATACCAGGCACTTTGTGTGCAAGATTCAGGTTGATCCAAGTGGATATGGGTGGCCACCCACCTATTCCACCTAGACCTCCAGTCAGTTTCATCAATTTCCTTGTTTATCATAGCATTTACTATTTTTGGAAGTTTTTCGGGTCCTGAAATTCCATAGCAGTTTTGACCCCCTAAACGTTGTTTATTTGAGGTATTTTCATAGGTAGGGCCTGCATAAAGTCTTGTATTAATTGAAGAGATATTTCCAACGAGGTATCATACGAGAAAAACGAAGATAATATGAGCAAGTTACAACCCCGGGAAGTTGGTTGCCCAACTAACCCCAATGGGGCCCACAAACTATTGGCATTCCATCTCCTTGGGTTACAGTTTTGGTTGTTTATGGTTTTCCCTTGTTGTTCAATAATACAAATTTCCTGGAGCCTCATTGTAACACAATTCAGATCCATGTAGTCACCACATCTCTTCTCAGAGATAAGCTACCATCGTCTGAGCTAGCTTATTTACATTTTGTGTGTAAGCATATTTCAGTTCTTTGATATTAATGAAATCAAGTTTTATTTTTGCTACATATCTATGTTTGTGTTTATATATGTATTCTATTGTGTTCCTGCATAATTCTGTATAAGTGGTATAAGAACGGTCTATTATTTCTCTGTTTTTCTTTACATGTCCCCAATGAGATCAAGGTATAAGGATTTAGGACTCGATCTGGTTGAACCTTTGAAAGATCAACCTCGCAAACCTCGATGACCTCCCATGGTGGAAGAAAAGAAAGACGAGTGAGCAAGATATCCTTTCAAAATATTGCTTAAGGAGGCCCTCGAGAAACAGAGGAATGAGATGTTGGATAATTTTGCCCAAATCCTTCAACGGCTACACACAAGTGATGCATCTGTGTCTAGTAACCACTCTAGAGGCGCCACTCCTTTTAAGGTACAAGTTAATTTTGACATTCCCATATTTGAAGGCCAGATATATGCATACATCGTAGATAGATGGTTAAATCTATCGGAAGAATATTTTTGTGTTCATGACTTTTCCAATCAGTAAAAGATTACTTTTTCACTCCTCAAAGATGCCCCCCATGTCAAGGACTAGTGGGAAACATAATTTGATAAAAAGGACAATAGGGAATCCTCACTTTTTTCAACCACACCCACTTCGAATTATTTCTGAATTTCCATTAACAAACAATATTACCATGTCGGGAGCTATGAAGATAAATAAATAAAGTGGACCACATTGCAACAGGGAAGGGACCAAGATGTGTCAGAGTTCACAAATGGTTTTCATGCCCTTTGCACGAATCTGGGTATCGAGAATTTTGAGTGACATTTGGTACTCAAGTACCGCGACTGTTTACATAAGTACATCTAGGACGAAATGGAGTTCCTGGACATCTCCTTGCTCGGTGTCGCATATCGATATGTTGTCAATATTGAACGGAAGTTTAAACAAAAGAAGTGAGACTTTGGATCAGCGAATCTCAAGCAAGGAGGATCTTGCAAGGGAGTTCAAAATGAAGGACATGGGACTCCTTCACTATTTCCTTGGTTTGTAAATATGCAGCGGGATGCTGAGCTTTTTTTTTCTCAAGGAAAGTATGCCAAAGAGATATTGGGTAAGTTTCACATGGAGAGTTGTAAACCCATGGACACTCCTCTTCCAAGAAATTGGAGGAAAGAGGATGCTACTTCTAGAGAATTAGTGGATGCTACTAACTACAGGAAGTTACTAGGTTCATTGATGTACTTGGTGAACACCATACCAGACATTTTCTACACAATTAACCAACTGAGTCAAGCTATGGTTAAGCCAACCAAGCTCTTTTGGAAGGCGGGGAAGCATGTCTTGAGATAGTATGGATTATGGTACATATGAACAAAGGGAGTGAAGCTTCAAGGCTTCACATATGCAGATTGGGCAGGCAGTCCATCAGATAGAAAGAGCACATCAGGAGAGATCTTTAACATAGGATCGACGATAGTAAATTGGTACAGTAGGAAGCAACGATCTGTGGCACTCAGTTCAGTCGAGGCAAAGTACGTTCCTGCAAGTCAAGCTGCATTTGAGGCCATCTAGATGAGAAAGATCCTGGTTGTTTTGTTTGTTTCTCAGATGGATCTGACAGTGATACATTGTGATAACCAGAGTTGCATTAAACTCTCGGTTAACACTGTGTTTCATGATAGGTCCAAGCACATAGAAAGTTGGCACCACCATCTTAGAGATTGTGTTCAGAGGTGCATAATGTTACTTCAGTACATACCCACTGAAGATCAGGATGCAGATATTTTGACAAACACGCTCACCAGGAGCAAATTCAAATACCATAGATGCAGGATCAGGCTCACAGATAATCCTTTTCCTATTGAGAGGGAGTGTTGAAGTCGAACAATAAATTGCAGCACCTACACTAGTGTGGGACCAATAGGTCCTAGCAGCACCTACACTAGTGTGGGACCAATTGTTTGTAGCAGCACCTAGACTGGTGTGGGCTAAATTTGGTGTAGTGTCTATTTTAAATTTTCCTTAATTAAAATGGACAATAAAATGTAATCTTATCTCATAATCACTTGTAATAGTTAACTGAGTGTGATAAACTCAGTTAGCTCATGAATTTCAAGTTCAGGGTAAATGGTGAGGCATCCAGAGTAATTCTAGTTGTAACAGAGTTCAAAGTGCAGTTGGTGCATTAGTTAATGCATGAGAAATCACTTAACTCAATGTAGGTGATTTAAAGTCAGTTGAGCTAGTTGTAATTGTTTGTTGCACTAGTGAGAGATCAAGTGAATTAAATATTATTTAATTCACAATCAGTGATTTAACATGCAACTGATGATTTACTATTATTAACTGCATGCATGTCAGTTCGAGTGGAGACCCAGTTGAGACAAAGGTGAAAGGGATTTTAACTATCAGTTGTAGGATTATTGGGTTGCACCCATGCAACCAAACACACATTGGATTGCCCATGATCCTTGCACAGTTTAGGAAGGCCAAAATTCCTAAAGAATAGAGATTGCATTCATCAGGAATTGCACAAGAAAGGAAGGTTGTTTATAGGCTGAAAATTGGTTGTGTTGGTCAGTTTTGTCCAGGACAGTGTGAGACAATTAGCTGAGTGTTGGAGACTCTTGTGAGAAGAGTGCATTGTAATTGTTTCATCTTTCCATGCTGAATATAAAATAGAATATAGTGTTGTTTTTAGGAGCAAAATTTCCACGGGAAATTATCTGTGTTGTGGTTTGATTTGATTATTTATTTACTTCATGTGATTATCAATTGTGTTTAATTTCTGCAATTGATTTGTTGAAGCGATTCGGTATCTAGTTTTAGTACATTGATATATAGGATTGAATCCATGATATACATAATGTTTGTCTAATTTCTACAGAGAAGCTTCGACCTTTATAAGCTCAAGGGCGGCAAGTTGGTTGTTGAACATAGATGATAAGGTCAAGCTCTCTCATTTTAGAGCCTTGATCTCATCCATTGGGGATCATCCCTTAGAAAGTGGGCCTTCCTCCTCCTTTCATGGGCTCCCAACCTCCTCTCCCTTGCTATAAATTCACATCCCTCATTCCCCCAAGTTTAGAGCTTGGTTGATCATTGTCAAACTCGTCTGAAGTCTCATCCATTTGCATGCTAGCATCATGATTAAGCCTAAGTGCACAGGAGAAGGAATGCTTTTGATCTAGGTGAAGGAATCATATTTTCACCTAAGGACGCCTCCAACATCAAGGCCTAGTTGTAAGCTCTCCTTTTGTAATTTATTAATACTCACATATGATGTTTGCTTTCTATATTTGTCCTCATGATTATGCAAATATTATAGTACTCCTTGATTTGCTAGATATCTAGTGTTTACGTTTATTATGTACTGTATCATGTTTGTTTTTGTCTCTTGATCATCCGCAGGTATTCACGTGCCATTAGTAGTAGCAAGCGGGCCTACAAGGATCGTGAATCGAGGTCATCATCAACGGATCCAAGGATAGTGATTGGGAAAGGTATTTATGTCTCTTTCCTCATTTCTTTGTAAGCATTAGTTAAGAAATATTATGTTAGAAAGAATCTTGTGTTGCTAGACCCACTCTAGGGCTAGAGAGATCGCCTTTGTCCACAGAGGGGATTTATCTTGACAACAAAATTCCCTTCTGAGTTATTGGTTTGTGAATTTGAAATCCACACACCTGCTTTTGATCCTTCCTTACTTACAACCCCATCAAAATCCATGTTCCATAAAGGCTCATTTTCTTCATCGTGTTTCACAATGTCTATTTTGATTTCTTCAATTTCACACAAATAAGTTTCTAAATTTGGAATGTGTTCTTCCATACCTACATCATTGTGCAAAATGAAAGAATCTAGGTATGAATGGACTGAATATAAGGGGTAATTGTTTGGTTTTTCTTAACTACTAACCATGTATTTCATCAATGTTTCCCTATATAGTCTTCTCTACTGAAAAAACACTAGAATGGTAGCATATGTCATATCCATTTGAAGGTTTCCTTATATTTTAGCTCCCCATGAGAGAGATAACAACATGCCATATTTAGGAGGTATATCAGCAACAACAATGTCCATTACCACACTCTTAGCTAGTATCTGGACTAAAGTGACGCACAAAAATTTAATAAAGCCTAGGCATTTTACTTTACTTGAATCAAAAGAGTACAAGTCTTTGTAAGGTCTAGTGATATCACGTCCTAACTTTTCTCGAGTCAAGCATTGCATTGTGTAGGATTTTATCATGAATGTTTAAACTGACATAAAATGGAGGTACACTTCCCTCTTGAGGTTTTCCATCAAATTCAAGCCCAAGCAATCATTCTGGTTGATCATCAGTTAAATTTTCATGTGTCTACTCCTTCCCCTATCTTCAAAGCTTTCATCGCTTGGGACCTATAAGCATTATTATTCATGAGTTATGTCAGGGGAATGGGTATTTTGAGTTTAGCGAATTCATTTTCTATGTTGAACGATGTCTGAGATTTTTCTATATTAATTACATCTTGTTTCTTAACAACATATTTTTGGGAATTATCCTTTTGCTAACTAGTAGAAGGAATATAATTTTGGATTTTTTTAGGAACAGTATCAGATATTTTTCTCAGAGGAACATTTGCACTCTTTTTGGGAGAAGTATCCATATTTTTCTTTGATGTATTATCAAAGTTTTTCTTACTCCTCACGTTGTATTGTTTATGGAATTCCATTATTGCATTTTCAAAAAAAAAAATGTACTCTTCTGATTCCTCACAATTTACTTCAGGTTGTGAAAGCAAGAAAAGGTCTTGTTCTTCTTGAGTCACTATCATTTATCATTTATTCCCATTAAATTTAGTCACTATCATTTATTCCCATTAAATTTATTTTATTTTCATCAAGGTCTTCA
This sequence comes from Pinus albicaulis, assembly GCA_034641835.2. Classification (NCBI taxonomy): domain Eukaryota; kingdom Viridiplantae; phylum Streptophyta; class Pinopsida; order Pinales; family Pinaceae; genus Pinus; species Pinus albicaulis. The sequence goes on from CM076576.1 coordinate 198,098,858, forward strand.
TCTAGTTCTCCCTCTTCATCTACATAGTTTTCTTGAAATGGAGGTATGATCTATTGATTTGGACCCTTTTGTTCTCTTTGTTTGATCTCGGGTGGGTTTCTCCTAAAGTTAGGATTTTTGATCTGAGGACTAGGTTGGTTTTCTCTAGGGGGAGCCCTTTTAGTTATCTTTATTATTTCCACCATCCTTTCCATGGTTTTGACCAGGGTATGTATTTTGGAATCAGAAGAAGAAGTATATGGTTCTTCCTTAATGGTTACTCTCCTTTCAGCCCTAAGTCTAGCCCTTTTATCTAACATATTGGCTTCTACACTTACATCATTTCTTTGCATTTCTTCCAAAGTTTTAGGATTTCTTTCTCAGATTTGATATGACATATCAGGATCAAATCCATCTAGAAACTTAAGTAATTCTAATCCTTGAAGAGGCTTAATGGTTGTTGGGATTCCATTATAGATGTTGTTAAATCTAGTGCAATAATCTTGCGCACTTTCCCCAGGGGTTCTCGTAATTATTTCATATTTGTCTAAAATCTGAAGTGGGTTTTTCTTGATTTCCCATCTATTGAGAAAATATTGATGAAAGGCAATATGGTCATTTATAGTAGCTATTGGTAAAGATTTAAACCAATTCCTTACTTCTACATTAAGGATTTGGGAAAAAAACATCATCTTCACATATTCTTCATATACCTCCTGAAGATCAAAATAGTCATTCATTTTGTCTACATGTTGTTGTGTAGTAATTGTCCCAGTGCCATCAAATTGAGGAATTCTAGTTTGATAGTCTTGAGGCATATTATGCAACGGTGTAGGTAAAACCAAAGGGGCATACCTGGCTTCCATGACTGGTATATGGGGATGAATAATAGATGAAATTATAGGAGGTGTATACGTGGAGGGGACTAAAACAATTTTAATTATGGCCTATGATGTTGATGGGGAGGTAGTGGAAATTGTTGAGGAAATGGAAGAAGTGAAAACAGGATGTATAGATTGTGTGATAGGAGATGAGATAGAGAATGATAGGGATGAAATTTCAACTGATTGCTGGACATATGATTTATGGACAACTTGGTCTAGGTATGTCACTAGAGTTTCTAATTTTTCCAACTACTGGAGAGCTTGTCGGTCAAAATCTTGATGTACTGATTGATGTTCAAATTTGTATGGTCCTAACAGAGACTCGTCAAAGACTGTTTTAGCTACAAAAGTTTCATATTTAGGTCTAAAAAAATTGTGTTCAAAAGGTAGATGAACTGAATTTTCTCTATGGTAACAAAGCTCTCAGGAATGTAAATTGATCTTGGTGGAGGACTACTACTCCCCTGGCTTTATGTAAAAAATTTCTTCCTTATCAATTTATCAGGATTATCTAGGATCTCAGGAGGTTTTGGATATGGATATGCTCTAGTATAAATTATTTTAGGAGCCACATCTTATATAGTATTTCACACACAATTTCACTATCTACAAAGATTACAACCTCACAAATATTTATTTCTGGAAAAAATATATTCTCAATACACCGAAAATAAAGTTTTTTAACCAGGGAAATGAATCTTTGAAATCAAGGTTTGTATTCCCCAGTATGGTCGCCAGAAGGTTATCACTCCTTAATTTTTGAGGTTGCAAATAAAATCACAGAGGTAACTATAGAACCATTTTGGAAACTAGGAATCTATCCCTTCCAGTTTCAGAGATGGATATCTCTTTATGATTTATCTTTGTTTGATTTAAGATATTAGGCTAGCTATCTAGTTCATTGTTTGTTTGTTTTTAGAATATTTGGTTGATTAATTCTAGAAGTTTCCATTTGTCTATGGAGTCAATTACTTAAATATGGATATGTTTCAGTATTTACAGATAGATTTTACAAAGCAGGGTAGCCAAATAAATTGGATTTTGTAAGCTAAATGAAATGAAAAAGAAGAAATTTTGGAGTTTCCATTAAGTAAAGAGCAACTCAGAATTCATTTATTTAACTTCAGTTGAAAACATTGAAATTATCCAAAAGACAGAGTAGAGTGTATTCAAACAAATTCTAAGTTTGTATTTCTTTTGAATAAAACAGAATATAAACCTAAAGGAGATTATTTCGAAGAAAATATAAATACAAGAAAGAATCACTTCACCAACAATTTCACACAAGAATCCTAGGAAAGATCTTTCTGTACTACTGGAATGTCCACTGGAACTTGGTGGAGCAGCTTTACAATATTTTTCTTTGATGCAAAAAATCAACCTCTACTACTTCGAATTCAAAAGTATTTATAAATATTTTTACAAAATATCTTGATCTAAAAGATCAACAAAATGTTTTCAAAATATCTAGCAACTAATTACACCAACTCATGCAATAATGTACGGATGCTCAAATTGATCGGACTGTTGTCACTATTTTCCAGGAAGATTGTTGATGAATGGGCCCCAAAATGTGTTTCCTTGTTGTCTGTCTGTTACAGATGAAATAATTTTACTCAATTATGTCACACAATTGATCCCATCTTTCATCGGTGGGGATAGAAAGATTAAGTAGCTTTCTATAGACTTCATCGACCTCTATATATTTTTCAAAAGTTGGCTTATTGATGAAAATATGTTTGATAGTTAAATCAAACTCCAAATATTCTAAGAAAGCTTTCCCTATGATGTGCCCTTTGATGCCTGCAAATTTGGATTTGTCTTTCAAATTGTTGTAGAGCTTCTAACAGTAATTTTCCAAATTAATTAACTAGACATTTGGTGCTACTAATCTTGGCAATCCTCTCTGGCATAATAAATTAAATTTGATATGAAATCTATGGACTGAATTTTCCAGAGTCTAACATTTATTTTCCAACTGAGTCATAAGATTTTTCTTTTGTAAAACTTTATTAATCTCCAGGATAATCTTTGTCCTCTCTGCAATCTATATATATTCTAATTATGCTCTTGTCTTTGAGTTCAAAACTTTAATTATAGATGTGGCCTCACCAGGTTTTTGTCCCAAGGTTGTTCTAACTTGCTCTATTGTTGTCTTGGATCTTTCAATTATCTCTTCTTGCTAAAAAATAATTTGAATGGATGGCCAAATTTCAGTCGCAACTTGACTTATTTCTAGCCAAACATTCTCCCTAGCCTGTGTCAAATTTTGACCCATCAGTGACTCACTCTACAACAGTTCAACCTTCCAAGAAAGCTTGTGAGATTTCTGCAACTCAACTACATAGAGGTTGTCATTTTAACTTATGTTCTTCCAAATTCTTCAGTTTATCCTATAGCTTGTCATTATGTCGTCTCTGAAGAGACAAGTCATGCATAACTTTGCTCAAATCACTTGATGTTGATGTCAAATCCTTGGATGTACCTGCAACTAAAATTGGTATAGTTGTCATTGGAGCTATGGCGAATTGTGCAACCTTCTCTTTTTCATTGATTAGTTTTTCTATTTGCTCCTCCATCTCCTTGATCTTTAAATTTTTCTCAATAATTAGTTCAAGCATGTATTCTTTATGTTGATCATTTTCTTCTATTTATTTTTCTTGTGGATCCTCTATAGATGGCAGCTTAAGCTGCTTCTTTAGTGATTTTATTTCTACATTTTTCTCTTCAATATCTCTTCCACTACTTTGACATCACTAGGATCATACCCTAGCTTGATCACTAAATACTCCAATGATTTGATTTTGTTGTCTTTTCCAATGAGGATATTTTCTCCAACTTCAACTGACTGGACTTTGAGGATTGATGTTTTTAGCTATAATATCCCAAATGGGAAAATAACAATAATAACAGGCTAAAAGATATTATGAAGACAACAAAACAAAAATTGATATCAAAAAACTAATGGAGCCGTAAAATATTGTTGAGCCATTTTATTAATTTGCTAGAAATGAGTACAATGGAGGTGTTGGAATGAAGGCACTTGGGCTTGCTCAAGGCAAGTTAGAGAAGCCCTTTGAATCAATGCTGAAATCCCCCACTGATGGTACATTGTATGGCTATATCTATGCACTGCAATCTGGTAGAAATGTTGTTGTTTCTCCCGAAGAAATGCCGCTAGGGATTGCTACACTTCTCAAAAAATTCTGAGACTTTAACCCCAGAATCTACTCAAGAAACCCACAAAAACCCACGAAGGAATTGGCCAAATGTTGAACCCGAAATTTCGACCCAATTTCCCCTAGCTCCTCTAACTGTTAGCTGAGTTTGGATCTCTGTTTGAAACCTCAAATCTGCCCAGATTATTATGCCAAATTAATCTTGGCTTCTCCTCAATAAACCCAGAAAAACTTGCAAAGGAATTATGGAAAGGTTGACCTCGGAAATTCACCCTCTAGGAATGGCTACGCTCTCTCGCTGGGTACGCTGGCCTCTCTAATGAAAACACTGAAATAAGGGCCTTCAACTCTCTGAAAAACTTAGATATGGAAGGGCTGATCCCCTCACAATCTCCTAGTTTAAATCTCGTGAAGTTCTCTCCTCCGGATACTACTCCTCTCTATGACTGCGTAATCTCCCGGGAAGACTGCGCTTCCCCTAGAAGTGACTGCGTAATCCTGAGGCTGAAATGGTATTGCTGCTCTCCAAAACTGATGGTATGTATCATATCCTGAGCAAGCACTCGAAGTCCCTCGAGAACGAGGTTGGGATCTCCGCTTGAAGACACCCTTGTGCTAAACAACACTGCAAACCCAGCTAAACATCTTGAGTGTGCTCTAGTCTTGACAGACATAAAATAATAAGATGCAAGAATGAATGAGAAAGGTTTCCTTCCTCTTCTTTTATGCTTGTGAACCCCTAAACTCCCTTGGGTCCACCTATGCTGCGTTTTCCCTCTGTGCCACGTTGTCCCTTGCTACATTGCGCTGCCTCTCCCACGCTACCACTGCGCTGCCTGGCCCCATGTTGCCACTGCATTGTCCTAAGTGCCTCCTCTCCTACGCTGTCACTTAGCCTCATGGGCCCCACTTCATATTTTAATTAATCTACCCAGTGACTTTAGGAAAGTCCTTTTATTCTAATTTTTTATTCATGCATGCCCTCAACCCTTTATTTCGACCCAACATTAGGATTTTTCGAAATTAATCAAAATTATTATCCCACCTGCCCAAAAAATCCCTAGATCCCCCAACCATACGGGGAGCTCACAACTCCCACTCCCCACGGAATGTCGCTGCGTAGTGCTGCTACCTGCTAAAACCCATCTGGCCCTCATCTATGACCTCTATATGTATCCCCTGGGTGGAATCCAAGTATCAAGAGTATGTCCCATGCATGCGTACCTACCCCAAGCCCTGCTCCTCCCAGACCACGTCGTGATACCCGCTATCCCAACTCGTGCTGATACACCTAGGTACTACTCAGAGTCTGGCTACCCTCCTATAGACGAAATATATCATCCATCATCCCTCAAATATGAGCCCATGGGTGGAACATATGCTACCTTGGCAGTCAACCATGTCGTCCCTAAGCCTGGATCTATCAACTCGTGCACCTACCAAGTGTCTCAACTGGAGACTTTCCTCCCAGCTCATGACAGCAAGACATCATCCACTGCTCCCAAAGAAATGCCGCTAGGGCTTGCTACACTACTCAGAAAATTTCGAGACTTTAACCTCAGACTCTACTCAAGAAACCCACAAAAACCCACAAAGGAATTGGCCAAATGTTGACCCCGGAGTTTCAGCCCAATTTCCCCTAGCACCTCTAGCTACTAGCTAAGTTATGATCTATGTTTGACACCTCAAATCTACCCAGAAAATTCTGCCAAATTAATCTTGGCTTCTCCTCAATAAACCCAAAAAAACCCTGAAGGAATTCTAGAAAGGTTGACCCCAGAAATTCACCCTCTAGGGATGGCTACGCTCTCCTGCAGGGTACGTTGGCCTCTCTGATGAAAACATTGAAAGAAGTGCCTCCAACTCTCTTAAAACTCAGCTATGGAAGGGTTTATCCCCTCACAATATCTCAGCTGAAATATCGTGAAGTTCTCTCCTTCGTATGCTGCTCCTCTCTATGACTGCGTAATCTCCCTGGAATACTCTGCTGCCCCTAGAAGTGATTGCGTAATCCTAGGGCTCAAATGGTATTGCTGCTCTCCAAAACTGATGGTATGGCTCCTCTCCTGAGCAGGAACTCAAATTCCCCCAAGGACGAGGTTGGGATCTCCACTCAGAGACACCCTTGTGCTAAAAAGCACTGCAAACACAGCTAAACAGCTTGAGCATGCTCTAGTCTTGGTAGACAGAAAATCATAAGATGCAAGAATGAATGAGAAAGGTTGTCTTCCTCTCCTTTTATGCTTGTGAACCCCTAAACTCCCTTGGGCCCACCAATGTTGCATTTTCCCTTTGTGCCACGTTGTCCCTTGCTACACTCTGCTGCCTCTCCCACGTTGCCACCGCGCTGTCCTAAGTGCCTCCTCTCCTGCGTTGTCACTTGGCCTCATGGGCCCCACTTCATATTTTAATTAATCTTCCTAGTGACTTTCGAAAAGTTCTTTTATTCTAATGTTTTATTCATGGGTCCCCTCACCCCTTTATTTCTGCCAAACATTAGTATTTGTTGAAATTAATCAAATTAATATCCCAATTAGCTTACTGCTAATTTGGGGATATTACATTAGCTTTGAAGATGTCATAGCAGTTTTTGTCATGGTGGAGAATAGAATTTCTCCAGATTGTCTATGCATATCCATCTAATCTATAGGATGTATTTTTTTTACATCAAATGAAAAAATGGTCTTCTTGTAGTACGTACAGAACTTTAGAAATGACACTTGAGCTTGTAAGAATTCCATATGCATTCCTCCTTTCTCACTGTAAAATGTTTTTAATAATCTATGCTAGGAAGTAGATGTATATTTCCAAAATTGAGCATATTTGTTGGCCTTAAGTGCTTCATTATTCTGTTTAATTTGTAAAAACTTATTGAAGATGTTGGGCTCATCTTGGTTATCAACTAACTCTATCGATTGAAGTACCTCTGAAGCATCCTGTGATGCTGAGGAGGATGGTGTATCAGAGAAAAGGCCCTCTGATCCTGTTGAGATGTGTGGAATAGTCATGACTATGGGGTCTTGTCCCTCATCCCCCTAAGTGGTAACAGTCTTGGGGTCTATCTTCTGCCTTTTTTGATAGATGATGAATTCCTTAGCACTAATCTTAGTAATTGCTGAAGATGTTTCTTCCCTTTGTCTTTTGTCCTATTTCTCTTGAGGCACTGGAGTTTGGGAAGTGGCTATTGATAGAATATTCTCTTTTGCTTCTTGTAGTGTATTCTCATCCCAATGATCTTGATTTATGAATTTCTCAATCTCTGGTCTGGGGGTATGATTGTAAGGTGTGGTTTTTTGCTCCACCCTTAAATTAGAAATTATGTTGAAGGGGTTATAGACTAGGTAAAACTTGGCTGAAAATTCATCTGCTCGAGGATTGAATCTGCCTCATTCCTAGTTGCTCTATTATTGCATATGAAAGGTCCCACTTTTATTTTGATCTTAAAATATGACTTCTTTTTAGCTGAAACAAAGTGGAGTTCATCATATATTAATCATTTTCCTTATATATTCCAGGGAAAAAAATCCTCATTGGAACATATTTGGGTAGTATGTATGGAGCCAGTTCACACCAGTAAACTCTTATTTATGTATAGATATGGTATAAATACCAATCTCCAGCCTTGATCTGCTCACTTAGGTGCAAAATACTTGACTTTTGAGAAGCCCTGCAGTTGTATGAATAAATTTGTCTATAAAATATGCAAAACTAAACTATGTTGATTTTTTTCTTGCAAATGAGGTCCATTGTATTACTCCTTGACTGAATCCTTGATCATATTTCTTGTGTAGTGTTATTGGAAATATGTCACCTTGCTGAAAAAGAAATATGTAAACTAATACAGATGCATACTTGAACATGCCTTTTGTGGTGCTCTTCATCAATTGTTCATGCATATTGCCTACCAAAAATTGACTGGAATTGAAAAGGAATCTTGGCTTGTGTTCCTTGGAAAAAATGGAAAGAAAACCTAAAATTAACTCATCTACCCAATGGTCTGACTAGTACCCTAGAAAGAAAAATACTAAAGAAACAATTTGTTTAGTTTTTTTCTGGGAACATGGAAATTGCATAAGGGGGATTTTTCTTGGGGAGTTGAACATCCTCTGGGAGGAAAATATTGAAAATTTAGGCTCTCTGAGGGAAGGTGAGTTTATGATATAAATCCATGAGGGAAGTTGTATAAAAATGACTTAGGGAGTCGTTCTCAGGGATCAGTAGTATGTGATTGGTGGCTTCTGGTGAAATAGTGACCAAAATTTCTCCATTCTAGTCCACAATGGTTCTATGTACAAGGTTGTATCTAGTTTGGCACCATATTATGAAATCAGGGAAATTGTGTGTCTGTGGAAACACAAACATAGGTAATATGGATTCCCAAAGATTAATATCATCCCCCTGGTCCAGATAAATTTGCTTCAACAATGATGAAATTCGAACAAGTCGAATTCACATTCGGTATCAGTGATTTTGTAGTATTGGTTTGCCAAGGATATATGGTCGAGGTATGGGATATAAGAGGTCATAGGTTTATCATCATTATTTTTTTTTCCAATGGTATATTTTCATTTTTCCTTTGGTGCCATGTCTGCCAACTTTAAGGCATACTCGGAGAAATAGTAGATGTACGGGGTTAAAAAAATACCTAAATGGATAATTGGATGTTTGTCACTGCTGAATATGCTCTAGATTAGTTGGAGAAAACAGGTTCTGATAGTGGAAATGGGGTGCGATCACTGACCTGTAATACCATTACAGAAACAGTGTAGAGGAGGGTCGCACAAAATTAGGCAATGTTGATTTATAGGAGTGGATTGATTACCATTATATTTATATCTATTATAAAACGTGTTCTTGAGAAATTAATGGTTAAATGGTAGGAAAAAATGAAAAATACAACGAATATGTGTGTAACAAGTTGAGAAACAACAGTAATGGTCAACGAGAAAATGGGGAAGGGACAGATGGCATAACGCGGTTAACGGAGGAAAAAGCGCGACATTTTATGTGATGGACCGTTGACAGGAGCAGATGGAGAGAGAAAACGTTTTCATAGGGGGGGGGAGGGGGCATGATGTTGATATTGCAACAAGATGATGAGCTTAGTGAAAAGAGTCGCCTTCACTAAGTGGGCCCGCAGGCTATTTTTGGTGAAAAGTCTATTTTTAGACAAGTCGATCATATTCTATGAGTTGCAGGATGCTATTTGTGGATGGTTGGTCAAGTTGGAAAAATAGATGGACTTCTATTTTTAGACATATTGGGCGGAATCTATTTTTAGATTTCCAGTCTAAAAATAGATGTGTCGAATATTATTAGCTCTTAATAATATTTGGACTATAAACATTATCTTATTCTCTTGGAGCACTTCAGTTAAGTGCACAGATGTGGCACAGGAGCTGACAGAAGGAATTACGCTATTCCTGAGGGTTAAGTGGAGCTATTGCATGGAGACTTTAGTTAGAACTCATGTGACGGAGTTTGGTGGAGTTGTAGAAGTAGTTGGTGGAGTTGTGTTCAGTTTAACTCAGTTAGACACAATTGAGCTAGTTGTATCTAGTCTAAATTATTGATACACTAGTGAGAGTGGTGTGAATTAATTATTAACTAATTCACTAAATATTAACTCATTAATCAATTTAATAATACTTTAGTTAACTACAGTGCATGGACAATTTCATTGGAGACCAGTGGAGAGGTAGGTGAAAGAGCAGGTTAACTATCAGTTATGACTATAGTGATGCATTGATTGCATCCAACACAGAGTAGAGTTGCCAATGAGGATTGTGTGAGCAAGGCTGGACCAATTCGATTTCATTCAGAGCCATTCTTTAGCAGGGATTGCGCAGTAGAGGCAGGCTAGTAGGTGGCAAATATCGGTGCATGGATTTGCTAGATCAGGACCTGATTAGTGTGTAGCGATTGTATTGTATTGACAGCTTGTGAGAAGCTTTGTATGAGGATTGTTATATGATCTCTATGACATATATATTATACAGATAGTTGGGGTTTTTAGCTTCAGGTTTTCCCGTTAAAACACTGTGTTCATATGTGTGAATTTTTATGGTTTCAATGTGTGCATGCAATTGATTTAATTTCCACATATGATTATAAATAGTAGAAGAGATTTTGTATTATGCATGAAGTTGAAATAGTGTGTTATCAGGAGAATCTTGGATGTATAATGCATTATTTATATAATTTCTACATGGTATCAGAGGTATATTGATCAATGGATCAATTGCAAAGCATTAAAGCGGTTGAGTTTTGTGCTGGTGGAATTCGAATTTGCAGCAATGTTTTCTTGGTGTCAAAGTTGAGATGTCTTTCAATGGATTGCGATTGGAGTATGCCCTTGAGGTCAGCTCGAATTATATTGCATGGAAGGATAGGATGGAGGCAGTGCTAGAGGATAATGAGTTGAAGGATTTCATAGATGCAGAAATTCAAAAACCTGCTTCTAGCGATGCTACCGCACTTGACGCATGGCAAAAGAAGACAGAAAAATGTCGAAGGATTTTTTTGGAAGGTGTCAAGGATCACATAGTGTCCAGCCTTCATGATAAATCTTCTCCATTATTGATGTGGAAAGCTTTGACAGACTTATTCTAAAGCAAGAGCGACCAGAGGAAGTTGGCGCTCAAAGATAAACTCAAGAAAATAAAAATGGAGAAAGGCGACAGTATACCCAAGTACCTCGCGAAGTTTGTCCAATGTAGGGATGAGATGGGAAGTGTGGGGGTTACTGTATATGAAGAAGACTTTGTGAGCTTGGCTCTCCTTGGGCTTTCGAAGAGTTGGCATTCCTATGAGGACTCTGTCAATGGTCAGGAGAAACTCCCAGGATGGGAACGAATTTGGTCGGATCTTGTGCAGGAGGAGATAAGGCAGAGTACCAAGGATGGATCTTCATCGAAGAATGAAGATGAAGAAAATTTCACTTTGGCTTCCAAAGCAAGGAAAGGGAAGGGAAAGAAAAATCCTTCTCAATCTGGTGCGAAAGGTAAGAAGCAGGACATGTCCAAGGTGAAGTGCTTTCACTGTCACCAACACGGACATTACGAGACTAATTGTCCACAGAAGAAGAAAAATCAGTAGGTTGTTGGATCTGCAACTGGAGAGGCCTTAGCCTCATAGTTTGAGCTGGATTTTTCACTGATTGCATGATTGGTCTCAAGTATGATGGGATCAGTGTGGTTTCCTGACAGTGGTGCATCTTTCCATATGACCGGAGACAAAGATTTGTTTGCAGATCTGGATGAGAAGGATCTTGGAGTGCACATCGAGATGGGCGATGATGGTAGATACAGTGTGACCGATATTGGGACCATTTCCTTTTAGAGGGAGTGTGGTAAACCATTCATATTGAAGGATGTCATGCATGTTCCAGGATTGAAGAAGAATCTGATCTCTGTGGTGTTGTTGGAAGGCAAGGGATATGATGTTGTCTTTAGTGAGGGAAAGGATTTCCTGCGCAGTAAGGCAAATGGTGAAACCTGGAGGATAGGGGTTTGAGTTAAGAACCTTTATCAATTGCAGGTAGATGGCTGCGCAGCAATGGCAGGCAAGGCAAAAGGAGTGGTGAGTTGGGATGAGGGTGAACTGTGGCATACGAGATTGGGCCACCTTCGCCATGGAGCTTTGAAAATTTTGCAGCAGATTTCTACTGGGCTTCCCAAGGGTACACTTGCACAGTCAGATCAGTGCAAGGGATGTATTTTGGGAAAATTTGTGAAAGCCACATTTCATGAGAAGGATAGTCGTGCCATGAAGATCCTTGAGAGAATTCACACAAACGTGTGTGGACCTTTCTCATTAGCTTCGACAGCAAAGCATAGGTATTATGTGATCTTTGTTGATGATTTTTCTCGTAAGTGCTGGATCTTCTTCATGCAGAAGAAGAGCGAGACATACTCAAAGTTCTGTGACTTCAAGGCACTGGTTGAGAAAGAATCGGGGAAGCAGGTGAAGGCTCTTAGGAGCGATAATGGTGGTGAATTCATCTCTGGCGAATTCAAAGATTTTTGCAGTGCAGAAGGAATTCGAAGAGAGCTCATAGCACCTCATAACCCACAACAGAATGGGGTCGCGGAGCGAAAGAACAGAAAAATTGTGGGTGTTGCACGAGCGATGTTGCATGATCAGGGCCTTCCCATAAACTTGTGGGCTGAAGCTCGCAACACTACGGTTTATGTGCAAAACCGTTGTCCTCATAGAGTACTTGGCATGAGTACACCCGAAGAGGCGTTTTCTGGTAAAAAGCCTGATATTGTTCATTTGAAGATTTTTGGCTCACCTATTTACATTCATGTGACGAAGGATGCTAGGAAGAAGCTAGAGCCTACCACAGAGGTTGGGATATTTGTGGGGTACACAAAAACACCCCACAACTATCGTGTGTATTTGCGAGACAGTCACAAGACTGTGTACGACGAGATATCAAATTTCATGAGGAGAAAGCCATGAAGTGTTCGCTTGAGAGGGAGCCACACTTGCATGCATATCATGAGCTATTAGTTCCTAAGGATGAGCCTCAGGATGTGGATCAGCCACAAGAGGAGGTTCATGGAGTGGAAGAAACCACTCATGCAGCGCCAAACATCAGAGGGCGGAAGTGCACTACAGAAGCTGAGCGACTAAATATTGATGCAGAGAAGATTGGAGGAGCACCTACATAACAGTGCAGACAGAGACAATCACCTGACCGATATACTGGATACATGGATCTGATGAGCAAGTGTGTCGTGACAAAACCATCTTCTTTTGAGGAAGCTGTGGAGGACCCTACATGGGTAGATGCCAAGGCCGAAAGGGAAATCAGTGGTAGGTTCGAGATGGATCTACAAAGTGAAGCAAGCAGCTAACGAGAGCATCGAGAAGTACAAGGCAAGATTTTTTGCCTAGAGCTTCTCACAGATTGAGGGGATCGACTATGAAGAAACCTTTGCACCTGTCGCAAGGTATTATTCCATACGGAGCATCCTAGCTCTCTCAGCGCAGATGGGATGGCACATTCATCATATGGATATGAAGACTGCGTTCCTCAATGGAGTCATTGAGGAGGAGGTGTACATAGATCAGCCTGAAGGTTTTGAGATCTTCAGCAGCAAGTCGCATGTGTGCAGGCTCAAAAGAGCATTGTATGGGCTTAAACAAGCACCTCGTGCTTGGTACACACGGATAGACAATTATTTCACTAGACTTGGATTCTCCAAGAGTGAAGCGGATCCAAACCTATACCAGATTGTGGTGGAGGGTAAGTTTCTGATCATTATACTTTATGTAGATGATTTGATTTTGATGGGTGATGAACAGTTGATACTCTCATGCAAGTTTGATCTTATAAAGGAGTTTGAGATGAAGGACTTGGGCCTCCTTCATTATTTCCTGGGATTGGAAATTTGGCAGGGCAGTGATGGATTGTTTGTGTCTCAAGGTAAGTATGCCTGGGAGATACTGGAGAAGTTCAAGATGCAAGGCTGCAAGCCTATCGACACTCCTCTTCCTGGTGGTTGGAGGAAAGAGGATGCTACATCGACAGAGGTAGTGGATGTCACTGTTTACCGACATTTGGTTGGTTCACTCATGTGTCTAGTCAATACACGACCGGACATATGCTATGTTGTTAACCAGCTTTCACAAGCTATGGTTAAGCCTACCAAACTCTTTTGGAAGGCAGGGAAGCATGTATTGAGATATCTCAAAGGCACATCGGGATATGGATTATGGTACGGACAGTCGGACGAGGTGAAGTTGCATGGCTTCACAGATGCAGATTGGGCAGGGAGCCCAACAGACAGAAAGAGCAAATCTAGAGGGATATTCAACATCAGTTCTACAGTAGTTTCTTGGTACAGCAGGAAACAGAGATCCATGGCACTCAGTTCAGCAGAGGCCGAGTACATGGCAGCAAGTTTGGCTGCATACGAGGCTATATGGATGAGGAAGATCATGGTCGATTTGTTCGGTTCACACTTATATCCTACTGTGATATATTGTGATAATCAGAGTTGCATCAAACTCTCGGTTAATCCAGTATTTCATGATAGATCTAAACACATTGACATCCGATATCATCATATCAGAGATTGTGTGCAGCGGAAGATCATGTTACTTTCATACATTCCCACAGAGGATCAGGATGCAGATATCTTGACGAAGGCGCTCACCAGGAGAAAATTTGAATACCATAGAGGCGGGATCGGGGTGGTAGATAATCCCTATCTTGTTGAGAGGGAGTGTTGAGATTGCAACAAGATGATGAGCTTAGTGAAAAGAGTCACCTTCACTAAGTGGGCCCGCAGGCTATTTTTGGCGCAAAGTCTATTTTTAGACTATGTCTATTTTTATACATGTCGATCATATTCTATGAGTTGCAGGATGCTATTTGTGGATGGTTGGTCAAGTTGGAAAAATAGATGGACTTCTATTTTTAGACATATTGGGCAGAATCTATTTTTAGATTGCCAGCCTAAAAATAGATATGTCGAATATTATTAGCTCTTAATAATATTTGGACTCTAAACATTATCTTATTCTCTTGGAGCACTTCAGTTAAGTGCACAGATGTGGCACAGGAGCTGACAGAACGAATTACGCTATTCCTGAGGGTCAAGTGGAGCTATTGCATGGATACTTCAGTTAGAACTCAAGTGACAGAGTTTTGTGGAGTTGTAGGAGTAGTTGGTGGAGTTGTGTTCAGTTTAACTCAGTTAGACACAGTTGAGCTAGTTGTATCTAGTCTAACTGATTGATACACTAGTGAGAGTGGTGTGAATTAATTATTAATTAATTCACTAAATATTAAATCATTAATCAATTGAAGAATACATCAGTTAACTATAGTGCATGGACAGTTTCAGTGGATACCAGTGGAGAGGTAGGTGAAAGAGTAGGTTGACTATCAGTTGTTACTATAGTGATGCATTGATTGCATCCAACACAGAGTAGAGTTTCCAATGAGGATTGTGTGAGCAATTTTGTACCAATTCAAGTTCATTCAGATCCATTCTTTAGCAGGGATTGCGCAGTAGAGGTAGGCTAACATGTGGCAGAGATCAGTGCATGGATTTGCTAGATCAGGACCTGATTAGTGCGTAGCGATTATATTGTACTGAAAGCTTGTGAGAAGCTTTGTATGAGGATTATTACATGATCTCTATGACATATATATTATACAGATAGTTGATTTTTTTAGCTTCAGGCTTTCCCGTTAAAACATTGTGTTCATATGTGTAAATTTTTATGGTTTCAATGTGTGCATGCAATTTATTTAATTTCCGCATATGATGATCAATAGTAGAAGAGATTTTGTATTATGCATGAAGTTGAAATAGTTTGTGATCAAGAGAATCTTGGATGTATAATGCATTAGTTATATAATTTCTACACATGATGGTATGTGATTTTGAGCCGGGGGGGGGGTTTGAAGTCATGAGCGCCTGCCATGTAGTGTGAGTCTCGAGTAAAAAAATACCACTTTTTGAACAACCCCCCCCCCACGCGTTGTTAACGAGAAATTAGGGAGGTGGTGCGAAGTCGCTTTCCCGTTGTTGATCCGAGCAGGGAAGATATCCTTGGTTGGATCATGCGTGCTCTTTAACCACAAGTGCCAACACTTTTTCCCAAACTTTAGAAAAAAATCTGACTTTAGGCTAAATACTTTATTTACAACAAAAAAAAATTGCATTTAATTTACACAATTAACCCTAAATCAAGCACTAAACTATCATTTAAGAAATCATGGGTGCTTTTAAATGTGCAAGCCCACTTTATTTCTCAAAGAAATATTTTCCTAATTTCTACTCTAACCTTAAAATTTAATAAATAAATTAATCTTAGAAATTTTGATTAATCCTTTTCACTTACTTATCTAATTCTCAACCAATATTAAACTGTTTGGTTAAGGTATTCACTAACCTAGGAAACCAAAATTCAAATGTGTTTGATCATGATTAAAATGTATGATTCAAACAAGGATTTTTTCATTGTGGCATTTGAACAAGCTGCAAACAAAAACCCTAATTTATTATTTAATGCAAATATTGTTTTTCTTTCAAGTGGCATTTGGAATTTCTCACACTTGCACATTCTTAATGGGGTTTCTTGATCTCTTTTTTATGTTTTATTATATATATATATACATTTTTTATATACCCTCTTTTCAATTTTTTTATTTTATTTTTATTATATTATTATTTTCTGAAAATCATTTGAAAAACACAATATCATTTACAATTTGAAATTAACTGAAATAAAATGTTCAATCATCATTTGATCCTATGAATCATAGAACTCTAACAACTGCCATGTCAAGAAGAAAGGGAAGATTTGGTAATTTCGGTCCTCAGAAGAAAAGGGGAAACATGGATAACATATGATGTTATGGATGTAATGAACTTGGATGCTATAAGAAGGATTGTCTCAAAGAAACCTAATTCAAAGAAACCTATGAAAGAAGAAGTGAAATATCGCTACTATGATTTAGATCATCTTCATCTTTAAGAGTTATTTGTTGGTATTAAAATAGTGTGTTAGGAAGCATATTTGTATATTATATAGATACATCACTTTAGAATTGGCATCATGATGGAAGCATTGAAGGAGGAGCACTCCTCATAGGAGGATGTATGTAACACATTTATGTTACAACTATGCTATGAGATAAGTGCCTCCTGGGAACCTTAGTGAAAATAACATTTATAGAAGGAATTCATCTAGAGAAAGGTTCGTCATTCATTAATAAATATCGAAACAAGTGCTGACATTTTCTAATGAAGTCTTATTTGGATTCACTGGTTAGAAATAAATCAAAAGGTTTCATCAAGAATTCTAACTTAAAGAATTCTGGGATTAGGATATGATGACATATTGATGAAGTAGGTCAAGAGAATGAAACTTTTTTATTCTAAGAAAATATGCTGTAGGATGACTCAAAAGGAAAAGAGATGAGATACATGTATATTTATGCTTACACTGGATGCTATGAATTCATGTCATATGGTTGCAGGTAGTATAATTATATCTTTATAAGTATGATCAAAGCAAAATAGACTCTCCTCTGATGCACAGGTTGCCTAAAGGAATGATCCACACTAGATGAAATCAACATAATATGTCCTCATATGAAATATGAGGTGGTCGTACACAATCAAGGAACTCCATATTGAAGCTCTTGGGAATGAAATAAAATCCTGTGGATAAATAAAGGAAGAGATGGTGAGAAATACAACCATGGTAAGAGGCATCCAACATCCAAGAAATCCAAGAATACTTGACTAGGAAATCTCTTAGGAAGATATGTAGACTCTAATAGTAGTCCAAAAAAGATGGATACCCTTGACAATACATATCTTTAGAGATATGCCAACCTACATGTAGGATGTCGATGCCTAAGAGAAGATTGCATGGTGAAAGATCATAACTAAGATAAAATTTTGTTTTAAAGTTTCATATTTATAATTAAATAATATCTGGATGAGCTTATGCAAAGCCGCCAAAGGGTAGTATATGTATTCCAAAAATTCACAAACATATGTTAGGATGAAAGATCCTTGGAATAAATATGGTTCGAAGGAAAGAAGCATAACATGAAGTTAGACCAGATGGATCACTTTCTAATAGAAGACATGAACCGTGGATGAAAGTGATGGATGATATGTGCCCTATGAAGCGATACCAAAGATGGAGAATCCTCAACAACAAAGAAATTCATGACATCAAAGAAAGGTTTTCTCCATGAGAAACTGGGTGTTTCATCATTGTTGTTGTACGTCCCTGATTAAGAGGGAGCCTCATAATAAGTTTCTTACATGGAAGAGACTTGGTAATTACTAATATGAGAGGAAGATTAGGTACAAACCTTGTATAGGAATGAGTACATTCCTTTGTGGCATAGGTCCTCCCTATTTAGAGGGAGAGATAGACACATCATTCTGGTCATCACCTCGGAAGACAGAATGGATGATTGGGTAATCATCTGGCATCCAATACTCTTTGAGGACATATTATGCAATCCAAGATAAGGGTAGTCATGGAAGGACCGATACTCTTTGAGGACTGGGAATCCAAGATAAGAATAGTCTTGGACATACCCTAAGTGAACCTGGTGGGGTATGATCCGAGAGAGACAATGATGAAGGTTCCTATTCATCATTGGTCTTGCCAGCATTAGAGCTCAAATATCTCATGGAGAGATGGAGTTGTTATTCAAGGCCTTGAACTATGACAATGTTGGTTGATATTATGCTATACAGATGGGATTACCAATTCGATTCTTCTTATGAGATTCTTCAGATTGAGAGTGACCATGTACCATTATGAATACCTCCCTAGTTAAGAGGGAGTGTTGAAAAGTGTAACTAGGTTCGGTCTTCATAATGACTTGTAATTATGAATTTATGTAATGAAGAGACAAATATAATAAGAAGTATTTTGTAATGATTGTTTCATGGGTTTCATGAGAAAGGGGTTTTTATTATAGGTAAAAGACTTCTTCTTGATGTATTAAGGGATTTTTCATCTTGTCATATATATAATTAAGAGTCATGTTTATGAAGTTGTGTTACACTCATGTAAAGGACAAATTATTGATGTAATTGTATGCTTCAATATCCTGTCGCCATCTTCTTGAAGTTGGCTCGAGTATGTTGGATAATCACCCTTGATCATGTCGGCCTACAAACATGAGATCATGTTGGCTTAGAGAGAGAAATAATCATTATATATAGAAGGGATTGAGACCTCATTATATACCAACACTTCCAAAAAGGTATGTGGTTAAGTGTGAGAGAAGCTCTACGTTCTTGGTGTGAAGAAGGAAGGTAGTGCATCGAAGAAAGGTAGTCGTCCAATGAAAGAAGAGAGGCCTGTCTTGGTGCTAAACCTATCGGTCAAGGTCTACAACAGTGGTCTGAACCGCATTGCGTAAGGATAGGAAACACAGTGAAGGAAAGAGACTACAAGGTGATGTGAGAAGGAGGACAAGGCTTCCATATTATGTAATAATAAATAGATTGTTATCGATCCAGGGGATAGGTAGTGCTAGCCTCTGAATTGAGTTAATATGCTCTAATATATATCTATATATATATATATATATATATATATATATATATTGATTGAATAAGGATAATTGCAACAAAGATATCTCTGTATTGGGATCAAGGTTGCAGCAAGAAGACCGAAGAAAAGTGTCTAGGTGATAGAGGCTAGATCAAGGAAGAAAGAATAGAAGGCTAAGGACTGAACTCCCCTAGGGTTGGTGCAAAGTAGTGTAGAAAGTAATATCATCATAAGGATCCTAGAAGAGCAATGACAAGGATCTTGGAGGCATAATGGTGTCAAGGGCATGTCTCATGGTTATGGTACTCATCAATTGAATATCTATAAGAAGAATTGCTATCGGGTTTTCCTCTCTAAGAGGGAGAGGTTTTGGCCCCGGATTGAAAGCCTAAATTTTGTGTCTCTTTTGTTTTCATATTTGACATTATGAAGAACATAATAATATAACGAAGATAATATCTAAGTGATAGAAACATAATGAAATCACAAGTAATTATCAAGAAGAGAAATTTTTAATAAAAGCCCTATTTCTCAACATCCTAGTCACTGAGTAGGTCGTTTGTTCCACTGTAGCCCAAGGTAGAAAATTGCTAGGTATCGTAGCGCCAAACATCACTGGTCAAAAACAAATTCCTTCCCATCATTGTACCTCCTACCAATCACTGCCACAACCACCATAGAACAAGCAGACACTGGTTCCCCAACAAGTGTTGTCGCCATCTAAACCACCACCCCCACCTTGTAGTAGTCATCATTCAATGTTAAACTTGTTTTTGTCCCTACTACATCCATCCAATATCGTCTTACTTACCATAAATTTCACTACAACATTGTTCATTGTAGGCTATCATTCGTTCATTGTATGGGTATGTTGCCAATATCATTTTGAAAAAAAATAAAATTAGCAATCCAAAGGGTCTCACCTATTGACCATATATATTGGTCAAAAGTTTAAGTGGATCATACTAAGTTACCAAGAAAGGAAGCCTTATCCCAATTAAATTTATAATAGTTACAAGTGGGTGCAAGAGAAATAAAAGAAAAGGAAATTATTAAATAAAGTAAGATCATTTCGTAAAATATTTGGGAAGTTAAAGAAAGTTATTTATAAAATAAAAACAATAAGAAGGATACATTATTAATTGAAGCGTTATAAGGGAATACTCCATATCTATCATATAGTGTAAAAGGGATCATTCAGAGGGACTTATTATATTTTGGAGGAAAAGGAGAAAATTTATTATCATTATAAAAAATAGGAGATATTAAAAATAAAAAAAAATAAAAATCAAGGAGATTTATTACATTCTGAATAAGTGGTCACTCCGAAGAAGAATATAAAGTTTATAAATAAAGTATAATTTCACAAAATTATCAACAAAACAAAATGGTCTCGATCACTAATGAAAATTGAATGAATTATCATTTGGAAATGAAGGAATATTCTCCCATAAGGGTCTTCCAATTGCAAATTTCAGATTATTTACATCAATGTGATTATCCAAGGAAAAATGATTAATGTCATTATCAACGTGAGAAACAATGAATATTACATCAATATTAATTTGGCGAGTCAACTATCAATTCCATAGCCAAATATTGGTGAAAGAGAAAATATTTTTGGCAAGAAAGAGTATGAAATCAATGATTTGCAAGTTATAGTTGACCATTATGAATATATATCTCAATTCAACATTCTATCTATGTATAACAAAGAGATTGACATAATTTTCAGTCTACCTTGGTTTAAAGAATTGGGTACGTTCATGTTAAACATAGAGAAAAAATTGTGATGTTTCCTTATAAGAGGAAGATGTCCACATTCCAGGACATGACAATGAATTCAAAAATGGCAATTCCTTCACCATAATACTTTAAGGATATTTCTAAACTAATGTTGGAGGAGAATCAAGAAACAATATTAAAGAAGCATAAGGAACTTGAGGAAGTCATATCCACTAAAAATGTAGAAAATGCTCATATGAAGGATCATAATCAGAAACTTCTTGCATAAGTCAGAAAGTGTAAAACTATGAAGCACAAATTAAAAGAAGAAAATGAAAGTTCTGAGAAGAAACTCAATGAAAGTACATCAAAGAAAGAAGAAATTATTTTTTACTTAATTTTTTTAATCAAAAGTTATTAGAACAAATCAAAGATTTAAAAAATGAAAATATTGAGAGTAAAAAAGAAGTTGAATCAGAAGTTGAAGAGATTTCACGTTTAAAAAACATAACCAAAATCCACTTATTTAGATTAAGAAACTTAAGGATGATACGAAATCATTGAAAAAAAAATTAGAATAAATTATTACGAACACAATATTAAAGTCTTCAGACGTAACAATCCAAGTTGAAAAAAAAAGGACTGAATATCAATCTAGTCAATATCACAACTCAAGAATATGACAAATCTGTTGAATTAAAAACATATTCAGATGTTGTAGTTTAGACAATGAAATATCCAAGTGAATATTTTGTAACCAACTCAACAACATCATTACTTGAAGTAAATCAAGGAATTGCCACACACAAGATAAGGGAAATTCAAATCACAAGAACTCCTTTTCGACATCTAAATCATAAGACTAGTCATCTCAACTAGTATATAAATCAATATCACTCTAACCAAAAAAAAACTTATTTTTCAAAGACTATTGATCATGTCTATAGAATTAATTCTTACGATAACAAATTATCCCAACTATCAAATAATGGAAAAGTTTCAGAAAAGATTAATTTAGGATGGTCAAATCCCTTCTCAGTTCGACAATTTTATTTATCACTCAGAGGATCCTACCATCTTGTATCATCAAATATGACAACTCGAATATTACTGAAAGTTTTGAACATATTACGAGACAAAGAAACAGATGACACACCTTGCTAGCAATAAGTTATGAGGACAAAGCTTTTCTAAAGAGAAATGAAATGCTATGAATATAATATATATATAAATAATGTAAATATAAATAATAACAATAATCATAATAATGATTAATTAGTGATTAGTATAGAAAATGCATGTCTTTGAGGACATGACCATTCATGAAGGGGCACCAACCTAGGTATATAATTGGGCCCTCATTTGTAACAATATCGTCATCATATCTCATATATATTTGTTTGTACATTATTCAATACATTATATATCTCTATCCTCAATGGATATCTTCGTATTCGAAGTATCTGAAGATTATTGTGAATAAAAAATTTGTTCATTACAAAATCCTTGAAGAGATGATATGTATCTAAATTTTCTACTATATTCCCTTGTTTTTAAGTTATTTTAAGGTTTAGGTTATCTAGGTCCAATAAGAGGATTGAGGGGATTAAAGGACATGATGCTAAGGGCATAAAGACTCCCATACGTGGAGAGGAAAAATAAAAAAGAGGATACTTTTCAAGGAATTTTTAGCCTTCATATGTATCTCGGCCCAAAAATTATTCAAACAACGTTTAAACCCCTTATACAATTTTCTCTCCTTGCTCCAAGATTTCTAAGGAGCTATCAATCATTGATTTTTGAGTTCAAATCCAAAGTTATGTCCTTGGAATGAATTGTTTATATCGAAGGCCAACATGAGAGTACCAGGGATATCCATTCAAGATCGTTAAACAAATACAAATATATTGATAACTAACTCAATAAGGATAAGATAATCACTCATGATGTTTGAATCTAGATACATAAATTTGGTTAAGGATAACTTTTTTATATATAAATGAGTCTCCCTTACCCATGGAGGGCAGGGGGGTGGGTATTTCTCTTAGACTCACCATGTCCCTAATAATTTAATGAATATACTAGGATTAAATATGAATGAACCTAAGTCTAATGTGAATCACATACATACTCTCACCAAACCAAGTGGACTCATCTCACATACTCAACTAAATAGAACATAAGTTGCTTGAGGTTTTTGGAGATGAATTGTATAATTTTTTTGAAATTTCCAACATTTCGAATGGACACTCCACCTATCACCATAAGAAAATAAAGCATAAATAATATCAGAAAACAGTGTTGGGGTGAATACTTATGGGGTTAATATGGTGTATTACTAAATGGTACATACATGTCGCAATGTTAACACATGTACCATTAAAGGGATCGTTACAACTCATCTCCATTAAATCATATGAATATAATCTTCTAAGTAGAAAAGTTCAAGACATAAAATCATACATAAATAAAATTTGTGGAATATGGTTTAAAAATTATGTGCCAATGGGGTTCTTGCTAATGGTTTACTCTTCCTTGATTCAATCACAAGGAGTACATGCAACATCTAAACATTATTTATAGTTCATGAATGTTGTTTTCATGTAGAACACATATGATTCATATACGGATATTACCATTCTCTCGAGATGCAGGTTAGGGGTTTACAATTGATTAAGGGTATGTTATTTTGTATTGATTATAGTATGAATAGACAATTCTTAAATTTTATTAAGTTATGTGGGCTTATAGGGTTTTTGGGTTAAGGTTAACTAGGGGTTGGTGGGGATATAATGATTACCAATTAATGGTGTTACAGTGGGTAGGGGATACTGTTTAAGGGATTTGTAGGTTTATAGGGGTTTAAGGTTAAGTTTTATTAGGGTTGAGGGGGTTATATGGATTAGTAATTGAGAATGATGGGTATGTTAAACAATTTGTAAGGTTATGTGGTTAAAGGGCTAACAATGATAAGTATTAGGGTGTAGCGGTGTAGTAGTTTGGGATTAGTGGATTATGAGCTAGGCTTGGTTATTAAGGTTGTGACCATCAAGGCGAAAGAAAAATTATGAATTTATAGCGTTATAATAGTCAAGGGTTAGGGTCAATCAGAGGTTAGTGGGGTTATAATGGTTTTGGTTTAATTTTGATTTAGGGTCAATAGGGTTATGGATTAATAATAACCAAATATATGGAAAAATTTATGCCACATATTCATATGGTCCTTATGGTTCCTATAGCCATTCACATGAAGGAATCGCATAAACATACATACATAAATGAATCAAGACATCTCTATCTCCTACACGTGACAATTATTTTAATAATCCTCGTTGAAATATGGGTGATTAAAATAATCAATGATTTAAATATCAACTCCAGGAACAAAAGTACTATGAGATACCATGCACTTTGTGTGCAAGACTCACGTTGATCCAGGTGGATATGATTGGCCACCTTCCTATTCCACCTAGAACTCCAGTTAGTTTCATCAATTTCCTTGTTTATTGCGGCATTTACTATTTTTGGAAGTTTTTTGGGTCCTGAACTGATCTGAAAGTGATCAATTAAGTGCTGAGGTAGTTTGATTAGTTTGTCATTAAGATTGATTGTTAACTAAATATCGCTTTAAAGTGAAAGACGACATAGACCAACAGCAAATAAATGATTAAAATACAGCATAAAATAGAGAGAAGAAGATGCAAACAGTTGATTACAGAGTTCGTCCCTGGTGGACTACATCTCCGGGTCAGCTTTCAAGTGGGCGTCCGCTCTATGAGGATTGATCTGAGGAAGTATTTACACAGAAAAAAACACCAAACTGATCGTGCTCGTAGGCACTTCTAGTCACTGACAATAGAAATATCTCTCTCTCAACTTTCCAATGCTTGTCTTTGCGCTCAATTCCGCCTCCAGACGATGGAGCTATGCTGAAAACAAAACTGCCTCTATCCTTATGAAATTGAACTCTGAAATACCAATGTTTTTCATGGAAGAAGAAGGCTGAGTTTAAATAAAGGCCCATTTGAACTCTTTAGTCCCATTTTAGTGTTTGGTTGCACAATTAGGGGGATAATGGTTCGATGCCATTAAAGTTTCCTAGGTCCATGAGTTGACCTTAGCCTCAAATTAATTAAAAAAAACCCAAAATGGACCATATGATAAGATTTTGTTAACTAGTGACTTACTAACCAAGCGGAGGCATTATCCGGACATGTGAACAAGCGCTAAGTTCGTGGTTAATCCGACGGTTACGGCCTGCTCTAGCGGTTGCTTCGACATTTTAGTGGACATTTGCATGTGACAGCAACTCTGACGGTCGTGACTTAGCTCTAGCGGTCACGGTTTAATTCTCGCAACAGTTATCTATTACAGTTAACCTTATCACATGTCACACCATTTAGACACGGTTACAGTTGGCGGTCACAGTCTGCATAACCCAACGGTTAATTCTTCGGCAATCACATGTCTGCTCACCCGCACAGTCACTATTGACAATTAAGTTTAGCGTCGTGTATTTGTTTTGCGTTATATTTGTCCAAAAGTAGGTTTTATACTTTAGGTTAGGCATTTTTATGTGTGTAAATTAGGCTTAGACCTTAGATGTTAGGGTTTAGGTCTAGGTCCTTAGGTTTGATCTAGGTTATATTTTTAACCCTAGATCTTTACATTTATAAGGTATTTCACCTCTTTTTAGACCATTTTAACCCATTTCGCATGCCATTAACCTATTTTTTACATGCCATTACTTCAATTTCATAGGCAAAACTAGCGGATTGGAGACTGAACTAGACGTCGGTTGTACTTGGAACTCTGTCGATATGCACTGATCAAGATCCTACTCGATCAATCCTTTCCACTTAAAAGCTTTTGGACCACAAAATTTGATTTTAAGCATATAATAAGTGAGGATACAGCTCCCTCACTTTTCTAATCTCTATCCATTTTTCCTTACTTGGATTCATGCCCTTGAGTCCCACTCAAATATTCCACATCTCCTCGCCTGGAAGTATGAGCTCTTTGTGCAAGATGGTATCTTCCTGCAACTCTGTCATGTACTCAAGTGATAAATCATCAATAGTAGGAATCTGTGTATCTTCCTCGGGATCAATGATCATAGAAGGTTCATACAAATTCAGATTTTCTACATTCACAACTGATTAAATATGCATGTAAGGCTGTAAATCTAATCGGAATGCATTATTGTCAATCTTAACAACAATCTTGAGTGGACCATACCTGATATATTTCAGTTTCTTACCTTCTCCTTTCAACCTGACTTTGTTGATATACAACCATACCTAATCGTTGACTTGAAAATGATGATCGACTCGATGCTTGTCATGGCATAATTTTTACTTGGCTTTACTCGATGCTTTTTGTGGTGCAGTTAGATAAGAATGTAAGGCTTGATTGTAAGCATGATGCACATAAGGTAAAGATTCATCCCACAACTTAGGATGTTTACTACAGCTACCTCGAAGAATATGCATCCCGGTCATGTTCACCATTTCTGTTTGTCCTTGAACAAAATACATGATGTCCCATGGTTGCAAAGGAACTGGAAGTGGCATGTGCAAACCAATATTTTGATTGCTTGGCTTGCTTGTCGAGCACATTATACATCTTTTAATGTACTTCACAATTTTTTAATACATATGAGGCCAGTAACAATACCTTTGACTTTGCGCCATAGTATTTCTTACACCAAAATTTCCTGCAATCTGAGAAGGATGAGCTTCCCAAATAACTTGCACTCTTTCTGTTTGTGGTATGCACAACTTACCCAGATGATATAACAATTTGTCATGAATATGATAATTGGTTTCTTCTATCTGAGTATCATGAGTTAGTGATTCATAAATATCTTCGAAATCATCATCAATACTATAACTTTCATGTTTCAATGAACTATTCTACAGTACTATTGACGTATTCAAAGACAGTCTAGACATCATATAAACTACTTTACTTGTTACACCTTTCTTGTCCTTAATTACTAAGTGAATTTGCTGAAGAAATCTCATCCATCTGTAGTGTTGAGATTGTTGCAACTTAGTATGTGATTGAATGTATTGAAGCAGCTAATGATCTATGTGAATCACTTTTTCCATTGCATAACCACTAGCATCTGTTTTAACTTCAAATGGTTTTTGATGATCTAATAATGCTATGAAATTTTTCTGCTTAAATGGATCAAAAACTTTAAAATTGACACACATTCCCCATGTCCCATTTTTCTTAGGAACCAAAATTATGGGTGAACCACATGGAGATGAACTGGGTCGCATGGATTATTTTCCAACCATCCCTGGAATTTGTTGCTTTAGTTCTTCGTGCTCTATAACTGACTTGTGATATATTCCAATATTAGGAAGATGGGAAACAAACATCAACTGCATCACATCTTGTATTTCCTTTTTATGAAGTAGATGTTTTGGTTCTTTAACTAGATCTTGAAATGAATCTACCTTTTAACCAAATTCCCTTCATACTAAAATTTTCAACCTGAACAAGCATCATTAAGATCCTTACGTTGCTCTTTTACTGACATGAGTATGTATCTCTTACTTGAACTTATTAAGCGCTTCATCTGATTAGCATTCAAGTGATTATTTATTTTATGTGCCCGAATGATGTATTTAATCCCATATTTCTTGAGATGATACATATGCTCTTTCCTATAAAATATTGGATCACGATCATAGAGATAAGGGCTTCCTAAGACAATTCCACATATGTCTAACGATATCATATCTAGATCTACTTCGTCGATATAGTTAGTTGTGATTGGAAATTTTAACCAACACTGTTTGGTAACATGAATTTGAGTTTGTTCCTTTCAACATCCTAAAGGATATGGTTTTGGATGATTATGTGTTTTCAAACCCAATATTTTAACCAATGATTCAAGAATCAAATTTTCTTGTGTCCCTGTATCAAACAATGTATCTATCTTTGTATGTTTTGAAGTTACCCTTATATGAAATAACTCGACTCTTTTATATTCATTCAATTATGTGATGTTTTAAGAAGTAGAAGTACTATATTCAGAATTTTTACCTGTTGTAACCATAGCAGTGATTTTACCTTCATCACCTGAATCAGATCCCAAGTACAAGCCTTGTTGGATTGCTATTTCAGCCTTCTTTTCAACCTTCTTCATTTGGAACTTCTTTGGCTTGAGTTCCAGATGAAGTTTCCAACACCTAGCTTCATCATGGCCGATCCTTTGGCAATGTGTACAAGTAGGTCTTTCATCTTCCTTCTAACTTGTGGCAGTATTCTCTCCCTTTGACTCGCCCTTCTTTTTGATGTCTTTGGTTTCCAACTGTTTGGATGTATTTGGTGTAAACTTGAATGGTCTACCACCTAATTCGACATGAATAGCTTAAACACAAACTTCATCAAAGTCATAAGGATTGAACATTAATAATGTATGCTGAAAATATGAATGTAAACTGCCAATATACTTCGACAAAGTTTCTTTTGTGTCCAAAGGAATACCAAGTGCTAATGCTTTCTTTCTGAATTCCTGAGTGAACTCTTGAACATTTTGTCTCTTACCTTGTCGCAAGCGCTGCCAATCAATAACAGCTTGTTGTGTGTGACCCAACGGATAGAATTGTTTCTTTAGATATTTTAAGAACTTAGACCATGAGGTGATAACTTTTCCTTTACGCTTTAAATCTATTTGTGTCTTACTTTCCCACCACATCAAAGAAGTACCCCCCATTCTAAGAGTAGCTAATTGGATCTTTGTCTTATCATCAGTAATATTTTGAATAGGACAATAGACTTCTAACTGTTTTACCCAATTATCTAGTTTCTCAGGGTTCATTTCACCATCATACACAGGTAATTCAAACTTAACATCAAGTTTCAAAAGTGGACTCTGAGGTTTCTTTTAATTTTTTTATTCAAAACTAGAAGTAGAAGAAGAAAATGGTGATGGAGATGATGGAGGAGAAGGAGATTTATCTGCCTTGCCTTTACCCTTGTCCTTCTTTGTTTCCTTCGAAGATGAGGCTACATCCCTCATCCTCTTATCTTCATATAATTCTGCCAACATCTGTTGCATGTTTAAAAACATCTGATGGATTTTATTCTCATCCATGGGTTTCGATTCAGGAGCTTCAGGAGTCTCAATGTTCTCAGTCCCTGTCATCGTTGATTGATGAACTACTTTTCGCTTTCCAATATCTGGATCAAATTTCTCTAGCTCACCTTTTCCACGTTGCAATCCCAACCTAGGTAACATCCACTAACAAACAAAATACAAAGCACAACCAGCTCTGATACCAAAATGATATGAAAGTGATCGATTAAGTGCTGAGGTAGTTTGATTATTTTGTCATTAAGATTGATTTTTAACTGAAGAGAGCTTTAAAGTGAGAGACCACATAGACCAGTAGAAAATAAATGATTAAAATACATCATAAAATATAGAGAAGAAGAAGTAAACAATTGATTTCAAAGTTCTTCCCTGGTGGACTACATCTCTGTGTCCGCTTTCAAGTGGGTGTCTGCTTTATTAGGATTGATCCGAGGAATTATTTACACAGAAAAAACACTAGACTGATCATGCTTGCATGCACTTCTAGTCACTAAAAACAGAAATCTCTCTATCTCAGCTTTCCAACGCCTGTCTATGCGCTCAATTCCGCCTTCAGATGGTGGAGATATGTTGAAAACAAAATTTCCTCTATCCTTAGGAAACTAAACTCCAAAATACCAATGTTTTTAACGGAAGAAGAAGGTTGTGTTTAAATAAAAGCCCATTCTTTAGTCCCATTTTAGTGGTTGGTTTCACCATTGGGGGGATAAGGTTTCGATACCATTAAATTTCCCTAGGTCCATGTGTTGACCTTAGCCTCGAATTAATTATAAAAAACCCAAAATGGACCATATGATAAGATTTTGTTAATTGGTCACTTACTAACCGAGTGGAGGCATTATCCAGAAATGTGAATAGGCACTGAATTCATGGTAAAGCCGACGATTACGGTCTTCTCCAGCAGTCGCTCCAACATATTACCGAACAGCTACATGTGACAGCAGCTCCGACGGTTGCAGCTTAGCTCTAGCTGTCACGGTTTAACTCCCGAAGTAGTTATCTATTACAATTAAACCTTAGCACATGTCACATGGTTCTAACACGGTTACAGCTGGCGGACATGGTCTGCATAACCCTACGGTTAATTCTTCGGCGATCACATGTCTGCTCACTCGCGCGGTCACTCTTGATGGTTAAGTTTAGCGCTGTTTATTTGTTTTGTGTTATATTTTCCCGAAAGTGGGTTTTATACTTTAGGTTAGGAATTTTATGTGTATAAATTAGGTTTAGACCTTAGATGTTAGGGTTTAGGTCTAGGTCCTTAGGTTTTAGATCTAGGTTACATTTTTAACCCTAGATCTTTACATTTATAAGGTATTTGACCTCTTTTTAGACCATTTTAACCCATTTTACATGTCATAAATGAATCAATACATCTCTATCTCCTAAACATGACAATTATTTTAATAATCCTCGTTGCAATATGGGTGATAAAATTAATCAATGATTTAAATATCAACTCGAGGAACAAAAGTATTGTGAGATACCATGCACTTTGTGTGTAAGATTCAGGTTGATCTAGGTGCATATGGGTGGCGACCCGCCTATTCCACGTAGACCTCCAGTCAGTTTCATCAATTTTCTTTTTTATCGCAGCATTTACTATTTTTGGAAGTTGTTCGGGTCCTGAACTTCCATAGCAGTTTTGACCCCCTAAACATTGTTTATTTTAGGTCTGAAACAAGCCCATTGTCATAGGTAGGGCCTACATAAATTCTTGTAGTACTCAGAGATATATTTCCAATGAGGTATCGTACAAGAAAAACGAAGTTAATATGACCAAGTTACAACCCCAGGAAGTTGGTTGCCCAACTAACCCCAGTGAGGCCCACAAACTATTGGCATTCCATCTCCTTGGGTTACGGTTTTGGTTGTTTAGGGTTTTCCCTTGTTGTTCAATAATAAAAATTTCCTTGATCCTCATTGTAACACAATTCAGAGCCACGTAGCTGCCACATATCTTCTCATAGATAAGCTACCATCGTCTGAGCTAGCTTATTTACATTTTGTGTGTAAGCATATTTCAGTTCTTTGATATTAATGAAATGAAGTTTTATTTCTGCTGCATATCTATGTTTGTGTTTATATATGTATTCTATTGTGTTCCTACATAATTCTATATCAGTGATATCAGAGTGGTCTGTTATTTCTCTATTTTTCTTTGCATGTCCCCAACGAGATCAGGGTATAAGGATTTAGGACTCGATTTGGTTGAACCTTTGAAAGATCAGCCTCGCAAACCTCGATGACCTCCTATGGAGAAATAAAATAAAGACAAGGGAGCAAGAGATCCTTTAAAAATATTGCTTAAGGAGGCCCTCGAGAAACAGAGGAATGTGATGATGGATACGTTTTCCCAGATCCTTCGACGGCTACCCACAAGTGATGCATTTGCATCCAACAACCACTCTAGAGGTGCCACTCCTGTTAAGGTACAATTTAATTTTGGCATTCCCATTTTTGAAGGTCAGATAGATGCATACATCGTAAATAGGTGGTTAAATCTGTTGGAAGGATATTTTTTGGTTCGTGACTTTACCAATCGGTAAAGGATTACTTTTGCACTCCTCAAAGTAGCCCCCCATGTCAAGGACTGGTGGGAAACAAAATGTGATAAAAAGGACAAGAGGGAATCCTCACTTTTTTCAACCACACCCACTTCAAATTATTTTTGAAATTCCATCAAGGAACAATATTACCATGTCAGGAGCTATGAAGATAAATAAATAAAGTGGACCACGTTGCGACAGGGAAGGGACCAAGATGTGTCAGAGTTCACAAATTGTTTTCATGCCCTTCGCACGAATCTAGGCATCAAGGATTTTGAGCAGCATTTGGTACTCAAGTACCGCGACTGTTTACATAAGTACATCTAGGACGAAATCCAGTTCATGGACATATCCTTGCTTGGTGTCGCATATCGATATGTTGTCAATATTGAATGGAAGTTTAAACAAAAGAAGTGAGACTTTGGGTCTGCGAATCTGAAGCAAGAGAAAGGTGCCCCCAAACTGAAAAACAAAGGACAAAGTCAATGCATGGTGACCTAGGAAACCCGAGGAAGTCATGAGCAAAGAAAAACACCACGAAGGCAAAGAAGGACACAGGAAAGTGGTGTGAGTTCCATAAGAGCTCCACTCACAACACGATTGAGTGTTAAGAAAAGGAGTCACTGGTTGTTGAGCTGAAGGCTTCCGAATCATATGCATGTTCCGATTCTGAGTCAGAACCCTACAAGGGGAATGACATAGGGAAGCAGATTATTGATGCAGAGCCTAGTGACACTTTTTCAACCACCAAGATCCATAAGGATGAGCCTGAAGATCTGGGAGAGCGCCTCTTCCACTCATAGATGTGGGTGACGTGTTTTCCGCTGCAGTTAATTGTCAACAACGGGAGCGAGAAGAACCTCATTTCAGCATCTGTCATGAAGCAGTTGGGCCAACCGACCATAGCACACTCATAGTCGTACACCATTGGGTGGCTTCACTAAGGACGATATCTTCACGTCATATAGCAGTGTCGCCTCCCCTACAACATCAAGCCCTTCACAGATGAGGTACTATGTGATGTTTCTCCTCTTGAAGTTTGTGATGTATTATTAGGCCAACCATATTTATGGAAGCAACATGTAGTGTATGAATATAGGCCTCACACTATTATTATTACTTTGGGAAATAATTTTTATAGGATACCGTAGGTAGCACCACCTACCTCCATCTCTTTGATCACTATGAAGCAATGCAGTAAGATCATTTTCCAAACCTATAAATTTGTTTTCCTTATGATTCGCCCTTAGGGAAACAAGAACATTATGGCCACAACCTCCAAACATGGCTCCTTCACATAGAAGCAACAGATGGAAAAGGTCATGGAGGAGTACGGGGACATCTTCAACTCATCCACAGGGGTACCTCTACACTGTTTGATCAAGCACTCCGTCGATCTGACCCCGACCGCATCGTTACCCAATGGACTAGTCTATCGATGCTCTATTTTAGAGAACGATAAAATCAAGAGGCATATTCAGGAGCTGTTGCAGAAAGGGCACGTCAGGCCAAGTTCATCATCTTGTGGGAGGCCGATTGTGTTGGTGCAAAAAAAGGATAGGGCCTGGAGACTTTGTATTGAATATAGGGCATTGAATAAGATCAATTTCTGCAATAGGTATCTAATCCCATGGATTGATGACCTTTTGGACCAGCTCAAGGGGGGAAAATATTTCAGCAAGATTGACTTGAATTTCAGTTATCATCAGGTACCAATCGAACCCTCTAATTTTTTGAAGACTACCTTCAAATACAAGGAGGATCTTTTTGAATGGTTTTTCATGCCTTTCGGGTTGACGAATTCCCTCGCAACCTTCATGAGGCTGATGGAAAACATCTTGCAACCCTTCACCAACTCATTCTTAGTGGTGTATTTGGATGACATCTTGATCTTTATCCAGATTTGGGAAGAAATCCTCCACCACATTCGACAGGTCCTCCAAACACTGCGGCAACACAAGTTGTGTGCCAATTTGTCTAAATTCACTTTTGGCATGACCTAGTTTCATTATCTGGGGTACATCATTAATGAGCAGGGTGTGCATGTGGAGCCAAAAAATAGAGAGTTCATTCAGGATTGGACATCCCCAACCACTCTAATAGAGCTCCACAACTTTCTTGGTCTTTCCAACTTCTACCACAGGTTTGTGTTGGGGTTCTCTCGCCTTTGAGTCAAGTCACCAAGGGAGGATAGAAAGAAAATTTATTTTGGTATTAATCCCAACAGAAGGAATTCACTGAGTTGAAGCATCGCCTCTGCTCTGCACCAGTTCTCACATTACCAAACCTGAAGAGATTGTTTGAGATTGAGACAGATACCTCTTACTATGTTATTGGTGCAGTTCTTAATCAGCAAGGGCATCTAGTGGCATATCACAATGAGACACTTTCATATACAGTTGAAAGTATCCCACCTATGACAAAGAGATGTATTCCATTGTGCAGAACTTCTGACAATGGAAGCACTACATTCTAGGGAAGGTATCCATCATCCATAAATACCACCGACCCCTGCAATTCATATAGGCACAAGGGAAGTTTTAGAGCACTCACCATCAGAAATGGTCCACATACCTACAACAGTTCCATTTTAAAATTAAGTACAATAAGGGTAGCACCAAAAATGTTGTAGACCTCCTCAGTTGACCGTAGATCATGGCATTGACCATTATGCTTGACTCTTGTGGGCATGAGACTTCGAGGTGGCCCCATCTCTACAAGAGTGATCCAAAATTTTACAACACATACCATACGCTCCTAGAAGGAAATCAAGTTCCAAATTTTCACCAATAATATGCACTGTTATGCCACCTGGGACACCTATGTGTCCCTTCAAGAGAGCCTGTTGTTGATTCACAAAGGTGGCTTGTTATTGGAAACCTGTAGGCTTCTCATTCAATTGTCAAACCAGGGTAAGTCTTCTTATTTCAAGAGTGTAAGCATATTATATGCGAGTGAGGTCGACTAATAGTTACTCTATATGGCTTATGAGAAGGGTTATCTACTTCTCGAAGTTCAATCAACTCAAAGAGAAATGAAATGGTAGAATGCAACTAACTATTATGTCTAGTTCAGAAGGAGAGAAACCTATGATTGAACAGCATAATGATGAATTGAACAACAATCTTAACGAATTGAATAGAAACCTTAATTAATTGAACATCAATATTAATTAATTGAACAACAATATTAATAAACTAAATCAAAAATTACTTATATAATTTTACAATGGAATTCTCTTTACAAACCAATTAATTGACATATTTATTTATGTAATAAACAATCAAACGCCTTATTTTATTGAGGAAACAATCTAATTCATAAAGATAGATAACATTGAACAGTAAATACTCTGTGATTCATAAAGCGACTATAAAGGCGTTGAGAGAAAATGATAACATCTAACGGTGACAAATCATTACTATAAACCAGAAAGCACGACTGCTAAACCGTTCTGATGAAAGAAAAATGGTAACCTCGTGTATTGCTATTTTATTAAGTGGAAAAAGTAATTTACAAATTGCATCAGATAACTGGACATCGATTATGTAACTAATTCACAGCACAGAAATTGGCGAGGAAACTCCTAGGGTTGGGCCCAGACCACCAGAAGTTCTAACGCAATGAAAAACTCAAAAGATGATTGTTCTAAACATCAAAACTCTTTTTTAATTTAAAGGATAATACAGCGATACAATAGTTCAGTTATGTCCTGATGCATTGATTATAGAAGGAAATTCCTATTCAACTCCCTATCTAGTTCATCCTTGGTCCTTTTTAAAGGCATTTTCACACAGTGGGATGGTATTTTCCAAACGACAACTCGCTACGCATGGTTGTTGTTTCGGTCTTCGAGCTTAGATCTGCCTTTCTACCTTCTGTCGGTTTCTGGGAGTTACTGAGATTCCGTGAGTCCGTGTCTTTCATCCATCTTTTGTTTAACGTCAGTTCAGTTGCTATGCTTCCCTGTAAACAGAGATAAAATAAGTCAAATTTCTGTTATAAAAACGTTCCTTTTGTCGTTTAGCCCAATTGTCCTGATTTTTATAAATATCCTTTTTCTTTACTGTTAATATGAGGAAAAATTATTAAAAATGTATCACAATTCGAAGTAATCATAGGGTGAAAACATACCTTAATTTCGACCCAACAGACTCCCCTACTTACCTATTTGTAGGTCCTCATGCAAACAAATGGTTGAGATGCAACTGTGTTAAGGAGTAGGCAGGGTGGACTTCTTCCTTGTATGCTCTGAAACCCTGTATCTGTCTAATTCTTGCAAAAGCAGTGTTTGTGTGCCCTTCTGGCAATTTTTAAACATGATCATAGCCCTCATGGGGGGTAATAGATAATAGGGCATCTATATCTGCATCCTAACCATGCATGACCCATGCTGAGAACCAGGTTACTATATGAGAGGAATCTGGAGGCAGCTGCTTTGAAGTTCTGGTAGCCAAATGGCTCCCTATTCTTTACATTGTTGGTGGAGGTCATCCATATTTGTTTGGATGTTGCTAGGGCTGCTTCCTAGATGTCTCCAAAATATTCCCACCCATTTTTGATAATGTATTTATGGATGGGTCCCAGCTTGGTCCTTACACCCTTTCTTCACATGAAATTATTGTGTTGGATGAACAACTGCAGGGGTTTGGTGGGCTCTCCTCTAACCCACAGTACTAGGCCATGTTCCCTCTTTTGGAATATTTTATAGGCCTTGGCCCACCTAATCTGTTTCTTAGCAAATGAGAGGAAGGCCTGAAACTGAATATCCCCTAAAAAGGGACTAGGATTGTTGTCCCTGTCCTCTTCTAGAAAGAAGTTGTGCATGTGAAGTTCACATAAGAGACGTTGGACAAGTTCATCTTGATCATTGCAGCAGTGGACGAACTCTTCTATGGTTTTGAAATTTGTGGGCTTTTGTGTCCTAACAACCTTTATTTTCAGCAGCAAATATCGTTCTATTAAGAATAGGGCATAGTTGGTGGCTGGTGCCCTGCATGATAGTGCATTAGAATACAAAGAACAAATTATCATGATTTGTTTCTTGGATTTTTCCACCTGGTCTTGTGCCCTTTTTACCTTTTTCTGCTCCTCTCTGAGCTGGGAAAATGTTTCATCTTCTGTGGTGGAAAGGTTTGTGAATTTATTTAGTAGTGCTTGATATTATTGTGTTGGTACTACTTTCTTTTTTCACTGTGCCAACTCATGTCGTGTTCAAATTAACTCGTTATACCATTTTTTCTTGGTAGCTCTTTCAACTAGAGGGGCATAGGTAGGGGTTTCCTCCGTTTGGGATCCCTTTTCGTCAGTGAAATCTTGCCTAGTTTGGACAGAGACTTCAAGAGTGTCCACCATGTCTGTTTGTGCCTCGATTTCAATGGTGCTTTCCAAGTCATTCTGTATCCCAGCCTGAGTAGTTTATGCTAGGTCAGTCTGCATTCTAGCCGCAATAGTATCTAACAAATTGGTGATCAGTTCTATTTGGGTTTTGGCTATGGTCAATTATTTCTTAGGATTTTAGGCCTTATTTACCTCCTTTAATTGTTTTCTTAAATGTTTCACCATTTTCCTCAATATTTTGCAAGTCCTGCTCAGTTTCTTAATCTTCTTTTCAGCTGAATTCTCACCTAACCTAATTTCAGCAGGTGGTGGAGCAGAATTCTCATTTTCAGGAATGGTGCTGCCAACCTCAGGGTTGCCTACGATGGTGTTTTCTACTTGAGCTTCTGATTTTACTTATGTATGAAGGTCTTGACTGGGTGGGACAATGCTACCTTCAGGTGTCAAAGGAAGTGTTTCTATGCTTGTGCTTTGCTCCGAAGGCATAGTGTCTCTTGACTAATTTTCTGATTCCGCTCTCCCTTCTGCTTGTTTCTCACTATTTACCTCATAATTCTCAAGAGGGGACAGAGCCCCAAAGGCCTGTGATTCCTCTTGGTGGGGTAGCACCTCGGTGTGGCCAGAACTGCTAGTAGTGGAAGACTTGTCTATAGGTTCCTCTTGCTCTTCGGCTTCTGATAAGCTTCTAGATTCATGGAATGCCCTCTTTTTCTCCAGGACTCGAGCCATCTCTTCCTCATAGTCTTGCAAGGGTGAATTTTGAGGGCTTGAGGGTAGTGAACGGGATGGCCCTACCTCCTCTATGAAGTCTGAGGTTCCTTGAAGTCTTTTGGGCCGCTTTTTCCTACTTGGTTCTAAAATTGAGGTGCTGGTACTTTTCCTTCTAGGTATGTTTACCCTGGGAAGCTCGATTTCGACTTCGCCAAGGTTTTCCTCAGGTACCAGTGTGGCAGGGTTAACAAAGTTTCCATAGGCTATTTGCTGCTTGTACAACTCATATATGGTGATTATTTTGATTAACCTATGGTGACTGACAACTGCTTGGGGGTTTTTAGCTCTTATTATTCGAAACAATAGTGTCATGCAATATAGAATTTAAGAAAACAGGCAGGTTAACTGAAATATTTTGCTTAAGCATAGCTAAAAGTTTAAGTTGGCGAGGTTTTACCATGTCTTGGCATCCGTCGCATGTAATGAATATTTGGATGAATGTCGTCAGTTCCTGCCATGGTTGATGTAGATAAGTAAGGTTAATCCCTTTCCCTTTTCGCTCCAACGGCACTTCCAGATCCTGATATGATACAACTGCCTCTCGTAAGAGAAGATGTTTCTCTGTCCATCTTTCTCCTTCCGCTAGTATTCCAGAGACTTCAGCAATAATTTCTTCTGTGACTGGTATAACTTTTCCCTTAATTCTGGTCTGTCCCTCTTGAAGGTTTTGCAGAAACTCAATTGCTACTTCTGTATCAAATCCTTGTAGTCAGTGTAAATATCCCAGCCAGTTATCTTGCTGGAGGATAGCGCTAGCTGCATCTGAAAACGAGAAACTCGAAGGTTAATTCTAGAGAGAATTTCCTCCCATGGCTGGTGTGCTTTCCTGTGCTTTTTCTTCTGATTGTATTCTCTTTCGGCTCTGTTGTTTCGAATGGATATTGTATGCAAGAGAAAGAGAGATTGCAGTCTTGTGCAAGTAACTTCATGCCTTAATTACAATGCTCCTATGGTCTTATCAGCATATCTAACAGGATGTGTGCAGGAATTTTGCATGCTTTCTAATTTATTGAATAATTACACCCCCTCCATCAAAGTAAGGGCACCCATGTCCTCAAGTAAAACAGGGATTTGGCCAATCATGAATACGAACAGGGGAATGTCAGGATTCGATAATCATGGCTTGTACGTGAGAGAGGAGGTCGTGGCTTTCAAGTTTCAGGGGATGGGGAGTAATTGGGTAATTATGAGCATACGTAGTGTAAAGGTCGGATTAGGAAGTTTTGACATAAATGCATCTCGTGTGGAAGTGATCGGAGAGGGAGAGAAAACAATATAACTATTATTATGATATGATGTCCTTCTTTATTGATAAGTGTGACGGAAGCAACACTGAGATAGGCAATGATTGGCGTTGTCATCCCAAGGTTCAAACATGTAAGCATATCTCCTTTATAGGTACTTATGTGGTGGATTAGAACACTCATTCGAGTATTGGCTTATGGAGGAAAGAAGAAAAAAATGGAAGATAAGGTATGTGTAAGAGTGATTGGCTATTGTTGAGACATACTCTCATACCACAAGTAGAGCTAATGCTTCCAGTAGGTGTTCATAGCCTCGACATGGTTTCTATTTTAACCCAAAAAATGAGACAGGATCCTTATGTAAAAGTAGTTATTTTTCCAATTTTGTGGAGAGATCACTATGCTGGTATGATAGCCAGATAACCATAGTGCCATTCACTAGAGTTGTAGCAAAGTGATCAGGTAGGCTCGTGATGAGACCTCCTGTCCTTCAAGCATTTGAGAAGGTCATTACTCTGGTGTGGTGGCCATTGTGGGCATGTCACTTGCTATGTCTTATGAACATGGTAGGTTGGCTCGTGATGAGACCCCCTATCCTGTTTTGAAAATTTTCATGTAAGCATAGTACTTATTTTTGAAACATAAGCATTTTGATTTATAAGGAGGTCACTATGCTGGTGTGATGGCCAGATAGTCATAGTGCCATTCACTAGGATTGTAACAAAGTGATCAAGTCAGCTCTTGATGAGACTTCCTATCCTTCAAGAAGATGAGAAGGTCATTACTCTGGTGTGATGGCCATTGTGGGCATGTCACTTGTTAAATCCTTATGATCATGGTAGGCTGGCTCATGATGAGACCCCCTATCCTCTCTTAAAAATTTGTATGAACACATAACAATTATTCTTTATACATGAAGGGAGGCTCATTAACTCCCTAAGTGTTAGGGATGGTGAGAGAAGTAAAAAGAATTCCAATACAATTAATTTTCCTTATTGATATTGGAGGGAAATACTACTCGAAAGTGTAGAAAGATATACCATCACAAGGTCTTGTTATTGTAAGATAACATAATTGAGTTGGGAATGACTTAGCCTTTTATTTCATATATGTACAATGTCTGCTTCTAGTTTAGCGATCATAGTGTCAAAGAATGATCATATTAGTAATTTTTATTGCTTCCCTCCTTTGCTCAACTGCCACTTCCCCTTCAGAGATGCCTTTTATACCTAGCATGCGGATCAAGGGAGAGATATCGACAAAGGAAGGAATAAAATGAAAAAATAAGGTTGTTCCATCCAATTGAACAGCAAGGAAAACAAAAGAGGTTGTTCAATCCGATTGAACAGCAGTTGTTCAATTGGATTGAATAGTGGTCGTTCAAAGAATTTGAATAGCAAGGATAAGAACGCAAAAAGCACGGTTATTTAATCCATTTGAACATCAGCTATTCAATTGGATTGAATAGTTGCCGTTCAAATAATTTGAATAGCAAAAGATAAAAACACAAAAAAAATACAACTATTTAATATGTTTGAACAACATTTGTTCAATTGGATTGAACGGCAGTCGTCCAAAGAATTTGAACAACAAAAGATAAAAACACAAAAAGCACGACTATTCAATCCGATTGAACAGCAGCTATTCAATTGGATTGAACAGCAGCCGTTCAGAGGATTTGAACAACAAAAAGGAGGAAAACACAAAAACACGGTTGTTCAATTCAATTGAATAGCAGCTGTTCAATTGGATTGAATAGCAACCATTCAAAGGATTTGAACAGCAAAAAGGAAGAAACAAAAAAGGCATGGTTGTTCAATCTAATTGAATAGTAGTTGTTCAATTGAATTGAATAGCAGCCATTCAGAGTATTTGAACAGCAAAAAGGAGAAAAACACAAAAATAATGGATGTTCAATCCGATTGAACAAAAACTGTTCAATTTGGGTTGAACAACAAAAGGAAACAATTGAAAGAGGATGAGACAAAGAATACACCTTCGAGCATGAGGAATGTACAACAAAATAAGACTAAGAATTGTAAAATATATACATTATTTACAAATGACGGTAGCAAAATCTCATGTACTTGAGGTTGTGGGGTTATCACCCCTTGTTGTCACAACTTGGATGGTGGGATCATCTCGTACCTTTTGGAGAAAGGATTCCTTTGTGAGAGGTTTGTGATTTAGGCACACCCAGTGCCCATTCACTTAAAATTTAGAACCAGACCCATCTATGGTGGTCAAGATGAGTGTGCCATTATTGTGTACTTCTTGAATTTCGTATGGACCAAGCAACCTTGTTTGTAATTTTCCCGGAAAATCTTGGAATCTGGAGTCATAGAGGAGTGCCCAATCTCCTTTTTGAAATATATTTTTCTTGATAAGGTTGTCATGCCACTTAGCACACTGTTGTTGGATGATCGTTGTGCATTGTAGAGCTAGTAACCGCATTTCATCTAGGTCATTTATTTGTTGGAGTATTTTAACCTGGGCTTCTATTAAGTCCAACCCTACCTCCTGGGTTGTTCTTAGAGTCTTGATTTCAAACTATATAGGGGAAATAGGCTCTCTCTCGAATACTAGATGATATGGGGAATATACCGTGGTCTTTTGTCAGGTTGTGAGATAAGCCCATAAAGCTTCTGGAAATATAGTGGCCTAGTCTTGGTGATGTGTTGATACTGTTTTGGTAAGAATTGCCTCCAGAACTTTGTTGGTGCTTTCGACCTGGTCGTTTGCCTGCAGGTGGTAAGGAGATGTAACTATATGGATGATATGGTGATTTTTTAAGGTGGCCATAATTTTATTACCTATGAACTATCCCCCCCCCATCGGTTATCACTTCCTACGGCAAACCATATCGCACGAACAGCTCAAAGAGGAAATTAATTGCAGATTCCTCCGTGGCTCTTGATAAGGCCACTACTTCTACCCATTTCGTTACGTAATCAGTGGCAACCAATATGTAGATTTTCTAGTTTGATGGTGGGTTGAATGGCCCAACGATCTAGCACCCACTTCTCAAATGGTTATATCACCAATTGTGGTTGCAATGACATTTCATATGCTTGGCTTGGGTGACCCATTCTTTGGCAGCTATCACAGGCTTGGACATATTTTTTCGCATCTTTGAAAATCATAGGTTGATAGTAGCCTAATTGTAACACTTTGTGCCCCATTCTGTGATCTACAAAATGGCCACCACAAGGTTCATCGTGATAGACCCATAGGATTTCATAGATCTCGTCCTCCCTGATGCATCTGCGTATGTGCATGTCGGTCCCCATGTGGAAGAGGTATCCACCAATCCAGGAGAACCTTGCGCTGCGTTGTATAATCAGTTTCCGTTCTCTTGATGTTAAGTGTTTGGGTAGTTTTCCCACTGCCAAGTAATTTGCCATGTCTGCATAGCATGGCGTTTTTACTGCTACCACAAATAGATGTTCATCTGGAAATTGATCATCAACTTCTAGCGTATCATCTATCTTTGGATCCCTGGACAGAAATTATGTGACCATGTTTTCCTTTCCTGGATGGTCCTTGATAGTTATATCGAATTCCTGCAGTAGCAGTAACCAACAAGTTATTCTCCCATTCGTGATTGGTTTATTAGCTAAATATCTAATGGCAGAGTGATCAGTATACAGGAATACTTAATAGCTATTTATATAATGTCTAAATTTATTAATAACATAAATGACAACCAGGAACTCCTTTTCGGCCACTGTATAATTTAATTCGGCAGGAGTGAGGTTTTTGCTGATATAATAAATAACATAGGGTTTTTTGTCTTCTTCTTGGCCAAGAAATACCCCTATTGCTGTGTCGGATGCATCCAAAGAGATGCGAAAAGGGAGCTTCCAGTTAGGCCCTCGTAGAATTGGTGTTGTCGAGACTAGCTTTTTTAAATCTGCAAAAGTGATGTCACATTTACTAGTCCAGTGGAATTCAACATTTCCAGTTAATGCATACAAAGGTGTAGCTATTTATGAGAAATTCTTTATAAATCTACGATAATATCCTGCATATCCCAAAAAACTACGTAACTCTGTCTGTGTACAAGGTGTGGCTGATAAAATTATTACCTCTATTTTTGTTGGATCTACCTATATTCCGGCTGCAGAGATGTAGTGACCTAGGATTACTCCCTCGGTCATCATCATGTGACATTTTTCATTGCTTAAACATAATCTAGTAGCAATACATTTCTCCAACACTTTTTCTAGCATTTCTAATGCTTGATCAAAGTCCTCACCATATGGGGTGAAGTCATCCATATAGATTTCAAGTCCCTCATTTATTAAGACGGAAAAAATGTTCATTATGGCTCTTTGAAATGTTGTTGGGGCATTACATAGCCCAAATGGTAAAAATCTGTAAGAAAAACTACCCCATGGGTAGGTAAAGGTTGTCTTATCCTGGTCTTCGAGGGCTATCTGTATTTGATTGTAGCCACTAAATCCATCAAGAAAGGAAAATAATTGTTTTCCTACCATTGTATCAAGGACCTGGTCAATAAAAGGGAGAGGGAAGTGGTCTTTCTATGTTGCTTTATTCAGCTATCTGTAATCCACACAGGATCTCCATTTCCCATTCTTCTTAGGGACGACTACCAGAGGGGAGACCCATTTTCTGTCCGAAATAGGGTAAATAAAATTTACATCCAGCAATTTTTGCAGCTCGTCTTTTACAATATCTTTTAAGT
Source organism: Pinus albicaulis (assembly GCA_034641835.2). Lineage (NCBI taxonomy): Eukaryota > Viridiplantae > Streptophyta > Pinopsida > Pinales > Pinaceae > Pinus > Pinus albicaulis. Next base: position 198,142,416 of record CM076576.1, read on the forward strand.
GCAGGTTCAGCCTTTGTTGAGGTTGTCTAATGGGTCTGATTTCCTTATCAGTATAGATGTGATGGGTGCATAGCTGGGGATCTAAACCCTTCATGTCTGGGTAGTCCCAAGCAAATTCCCCTTTATACTTCTGTAGAACTTTTATGAGCCTTTGCTTTTGGTCACCATCCAAATTTCCATTGATATTCAGGGTCTTTCCTGGCTCAATCTCAATGGGTATGTTGTTATGCACAGTGGTTGTGGGAATGTATCGATCCTCAAAGTCTGTCAAAGGGTCCTCTTAAACTTCATCTTCAAGGATTGTTTTCAACATTTGGTATTTTAAATTTTCAGACGTGGGTAGCTGACTCATAAAATTATTGATTGCATCATCTTCAGTTTGATCCTTAAATTCAATAGCTTCTACTAATGTCAGAGGTGGACGAATTTTTTGCTCCCAATATATATATGGACACTTGTGAATTTTCACTGTGGGTAAGCTTGGTTTGGTAGGTGGATAAATAATGATATTTTTTCTGGAATCTCCTCTAGTGATGTTCATGCTTCTTGTTTGGCAGCCTATATAAGCATCGGTTGTCGCCAACCAAGGTTGCCTAAGAATAAATGGGTACCCATCCATCCTGTTCTTTGAATTAATAACTAAGAAATCGACTGGATACTCCCATGAGTCTACAGAGACCAGGATGTCTTGCATTATTCCTTCTGGTTTGATAACGGACCTGTCAGCAAGCTCCAGCAGCATAGCCATGGGTTCTAATGCTGATATGCCTAGCTTTTGCAAGTTCTCGTAGTTAGGATGTTAATGGCCACCCCTAATTCGACCAATGTGTTTGGAAAGAAGTGTCTAGAGATCTGCACAGTTACTATGGGATTCCCTGGGTATTCGTATTTTACAGGCGGTTCTTTACCCAGGAACAAGTCAGATAGCATCCCTACCACATGAACGGTGGGCACATCCTTTGTTTTTTTTACTTTATTTTTCCCACACAACTCTTTAATTGTTTTTACGTAGATGGGAATGTCTTGTATGGCCTGGAGAAGAGGAATTTTGATACAAAAGTTTCTTAACTCCCCCAGGATGTCAAAATCTGGAGAGACTATTGGTCCAGGCAGAGTTAACCTTTCAAGGAATGAAGGTGGAGACATTCTAAGTTACTTATGCCCTCGTTGGTCAATCGTTTCTTTTTCTTGGCCTTCCCCTGCTTCCGTTATATTTGCTTGGCTAGGCTCTACTGAAGTTCCAGATTTGGATTGAGGTGAGGTCATGACTGATTCTGGTGAGATAGTACGTCCAAATCTCAGCCTTAGTTCATTGCATTGCCTCTGTTTAGTGTTGAGGTTTGGATCTTCTATAATCTGAATTAGCTAAACTGGTCTGTTATAGGGTTTAAGATTGCATTGAGCTGGTAATTGAGGACGTATGATAGGCTGATGGTTGTGTTGGACTGGATATGGAGCTGGAAGTCTAGATTGACTCTAGACCCCTGCTCCCATTGGTAGGTTGGTCATTCCCAAGGGTCGCTACCGATTCTGAGACCAAATAGTGGTTTGAGAAGGGGATGTTGGCCACTAGGCTTGATATGGAGTGTTTTGCCAATAAGGAGGAGAACAAGGAAAACTTGGCCAATTATTCCCTAATGAGGGTTGTGTTGGCGAGGGTGGTATAGGAAATGACTGGCTCAGCCAAGTAGAAAAGGGTTATGATTCTTCCAAGTTGCTGTAGATTTTTGCTGGTTAAACTGTAGAGAAGGAAAGAACTGAGGAAGGTCTAGAGGCATACATGGTCGTTCCTGCCATTTTCGATGCTAATTCATTAGGTAGACTGGCTCTGTCTCTTCCTCTCCTTCTTTGTAAACTGCTTTTAGTCCCGGGAATAAAGGACAATGGTCCATGGTATGGTCCCTAGTGTAGATGGCACAAGTCTGAACCGTGTCTAAAGGGCATTCCCTTTGGTTGTGTTCTTCCAACAATGTGGGAAAAAGACGGCCAAGTTCTACTCTACTATAGCTTGCTTCTTCTTGGCTTGCACGACATTAAGTTGTGTTGTCAAAGTACCCAAAATGTCAATTTTAAAATTCTCCAAGAGATTACCAAACTCTGCTCTAGTTACATTGCCACCAGAATGATTATGGTCTTTTTTTTATTGAGTCACGTTCACTTCACCTATTACGCATACTACCCCTAGAGCACCTAATACACAGGGAAATGATCTCATCATATTCTTCTTGGGAAATGTCCCCTTTTCCCATTATGTTAAGCATTTCAACCCATTCTTATTTCATTCCCTTAATCATTGTAGCTTTTAAGATGTCTTTGGATAACATGGTATATGGAGACCTTTTTAAATTGTATTGAAATATTTCTATGTATTCTTCCAATGTTTCATTGTCCCTTGCAGGCATATTGAAGATTTCATTTTTTAGTTCTCGAGTCTAGCAATAGTCTTGATATTTATTAAGAAAAATGATCTTCATTTGGTCCCAGTTATTAATGGTTCCGCCACCTAGTCCCATAAACTAGTGTAATGTTGTTCCCTTTAAAGTAGAGGGAAATAGTTTCAGTTTCTGAGGGTCAGTGGTATAGTCATACCCCCTACATAGGACATCGAATTCAAATAGGAATGCATCCGAATCTTCCGTGGTCAATCCATGGAAGTTGGGGATGTTTTGTAAGGGAATGGCTTTCATAGGGGCATTTGCAGCATGATCAACAATGGGGTACTCCAATGTGGATGTCTGCCTCTGATTCTGGTTTTGATTATTTTCCATTTGATTAAATATGTGCCAGTAAGGTTCAGGAATTTCTTTTTCTGGAGGAGTAATCCTGGGGGGATTCGGAGGTGAGTGTGGAGGAAACTTTACAACACTTCCCTGATCTGGGATACCGAGTATCTCTGTCTCGATCACTTCTTTAGGGGATTTGGGCTCTGAAGCTTATGTTTGTATTGCACCGCTAGTTTCTCCTTCCCCTTCCTATAAGTTACAAGGACCTCCCTCTCTCGAAGGATCAGTACCTATATGATCGGAAGTTTGAAGGCTTAGTTCAGATCCTTCTGTCTCACTATGAATCTCAGTGTAGGCTGCAGACGGTGAGGTTGTTTCCTGAGGGAGAGTAGTAGGACTTTGAGTGGGAATGATTTTAGGTCCTATAGATGCATGCCATTCAGCTTTCTTAATGATTTCGTCTATATAAGTTTTTCTTCCAAGGATCACCAGTCCCTTGGGTTTTGGGGATTTTTGCAAATGATTTTTATTTGTTTCTATATTTTTCTTCTAGTCATAAAACAAGAGCACCTATTCTACCAATATTTGCACAATTTGTTGAGAAGCGGGCTAGGGGGAAAGCGTTTTTCTTGTCGGTACGCAGGTTCTTACCTTTCGTTTTTAATACCCAATTCTTCACAACAATGGAGAAAGATGAATAAATTATATCACTCTTAACACTCTCTCTGGCAACAGCACAAAAAATGTGGATTCACAAAGGTAGCTTGTTATAGGCAACCTCTATGCTTCTCATTCAATTGTCAACCCAGGGTAAGTCTTCTTATTTCAAGAGTGTAAGCACATTATATGTGAGTGAGGTTGAATAATAGTTACTCTATATGGCTTATGAGAAGGGTTATCTAATTCTCGGAGTTCAATCAACTCAAAGAGAAATGAGATGGTAGAATGCAGCTAACTATTATGTCTAGTTTAGAAGGAGAGAAACCTATGTTTGAATAGCATAATGATGAATTGAACAAAGATCTTAACGAATTGAACAACAACCTTAATGAATTAAGCATCAATATTAATGAATTGAACAACAATCTTAATAAACTGAATCAACAATTACTTATATAATTTTACAATGGAATTCTCTTTACAAACTAATTAATTGACATCTTTCTATATGTAATCAACAATCGGATGCCTTATTGTAATGAGGAGGAAATCTAATTCATAAAGCTAGATAACATTTAATAGTAATTACTTTATGATTCATAAAGCGACTATAAAGGTGTTGAGAGAAAATGAAAACATCTTGTTAGACTCCGTTTTGTCAGTCCGCTGTCAGAATCAAATTCTCTAAAGTTCATTTCTCATCATTTGCAGTCATTGGTGTTACTGTGGTCCAGAAAAGAGTCATTTCAGAGTCAAGGTCTTATAGTTGGTCTTCAAACATGTCGAATGATGCCTGCAGGCTAGAGGAAGGTTCAGTGAGTTTCTATTTCAAGATGGTTATCGTCAATAATGTGAGATTGATTCTTCTTCAAAACCCTGTTTTGAAGAAGAAATCATCAAATATGTTTTTGTAATGAATATGTAATTTGTCAAAGTGTTTCAAGTTCTGCAGCATTGGCAGGACATTTTCTGTTGAAGTGCCTACTGGCTATGTTGTGGAAGTTAAGGATACAAAGTTCTTGTTGCACAAGTTTCCACTGCTTTCAAAGTCTGGTCAACTGCAGAAACTAGCTGTTGAAGCTCATGAATCCATGAATGACAAGGTGTCCCCTTAATGATATTCCAGGAAGTGCGGAGACATTTGAGTTTCGTGCTAAGTTTTGCTATGGGATCATAGTCACTGCCTTCTTCACCGCCCTTATTTTAACGACGCACAAATACGAGTGGGATTTTTCTGTTGGCCAGATCAATGTTTATTCCACATTTGTGATACTATAAACAGAGGAATAAACCGCACAGGCATTTCACAAAGTCGAAGCAAGAATTTTGCAGACAACAGCGTGGGGAGAAGAGTAAGATTGTGCACATACAACACCCAGGGAGAAAGAGGGTTGTTGATTACAAAGGGCCACGAACTGAGAAGGAGACAGGAAATGCGAGGAGTGAAATTTCATTTGGGTTTTGTAATCACTGTAATATTTGCAATTAGTGTAAGTGTTAAGGGCCAACTGCATGATTTTTCTAATGGAGAGTTTGATGTGTGCCAATATCTCTCCACTTCGTCCAGATATGGTGCTGGAAAAGAAGCAGTGAATGATGATTATCAAAATTCCGCAGTGCCTATCAGTGGATGTACTCCGATTCTTTTAAATCTTGTGGCCAGGCATGGAACTCGTGCACCGACCAGGAAGCGCATAAAGGAGCTAGAGCAATTATCTATACGTCTGGAGAGTCTTTTGAAGTCTGCAGATGATACAGTTATAGGGGAAACCCATGGTTCACAACAAATACCATCATGGCTAAGGGGCTGGCAATCTCCCTGGGATGCAAAGAAAACAAATGGAGAATTAACACGTGAAGGTCCCTCGTGCTTCAGCTAGTGCAGTTGCATTTGGCATGGGGCTTTTCGCTGGGAAAGGAGTTCTTGGAGCAGGCCAGCATCGGAGTTTTGCTATAATAATTGACAGTCGAGCAAATGATATCCATTTGCGATTTCATGATACTTGCCCAACATACAAGGCAGGAAGCAGCTTTACTAGACAAAACTGATCGAGCGTGTGGACTTTTTACCCGAATGGAGGTTGAACTACTTGAATGGGTTGATGATTTGGTGCTACATTATCTTAAAAGATATGGAGAATCGATAAATTATCGGATGGGGGTACCATTACTACAAAATATTGTGCAATCAATGGAGCAATCTATTCTAATGAAAAATGCAGTTGTGGAGAAGGCTTGGTTACGGTTTTCTCATGCAGAGACCATCATATCGTTCACTTGTCTCCTTGGTCTATTTCTTTCTGCCTCTGATATAGAAAAAATTCAAAGGGAGCAACCTTTGGAGCCTCCACCAAAACCCCCTCAGGAACGGAGATGGAGCAGAGAAGTCGAAATTAAAAATCGGAGGAATGAAGCTGAAGTTAAAGGACGCAATTGTAAGTGTTGAGGCCGAGATAGTGAATTGACAGCGCGCGCGGCGCACTGGGCGTACTACGCGGCGCACACATCCAGGAAGCCCGAAAATGTATTGGGGTGGGTGCACAAAGATAATCATAGGTTTCTTCATGTTGTTTATCGAGTTTGAAACCTGGAGAGAACCATCAAATGCACGGAATTGTTAGGACTGAGGGCTGTAAAACATGGACTCCATCAAGCTCGGAGGATTTTATAAAGTGACAGATGCTGGTTTTAGTGCGCTCATACATGCTTGCAAAATTTTCAAACTTTTGAACTCTATAAGACATTTCATTTTTCTGATTTGGCTCCTCTTGATCTTGTAGCTACTTCTCTTTCCCTTGTGTCTGTCAGGTACGAGAGAGCTGGATAAAATTACAAAGGAACGCCCATATTTAAACATATGCAGGGCAGACCGTGAAGTAGGTTGTCATGACAGGTGGCATTTTCACGAGGGTGCATATGTAATGACTGATAGCTATGGATTATTTCTTTTGCAATGACAATTAAATGGTGTTTTGAATGTGTAAAGGAGAAATTGCAATTCCAAGCTATTTTTATTAAAAAACAGTTTTTATTCAAATGGAAAATGTAAAAGGAAAGCGAAAAGTCAAGCCTAGATTAAACAAAGACTACCTACCACAGCAGAAGAATAGGATCGATCTCCTATTAATGACTTCAGTTAAATCTCCAAATGGATCTGCGCTCTAGTATTTGTCTCTTAATTGGCTATCAGAGGAATTCAAGGGAAACGATGTTCTGTTTTTAGAATAGATGAATCAATCTTTTCTATCTTTGTAATTTCAATTGAAACAAATCCCTTATTTTTGGTCGATTTGTTCTCTCCTAGAGGAGTCTATTTATTGTATTGAAAAACCATTTGTAAAGGGTTGGAGAGTTCTGGAAAACAGGGGGAGAGGTGTGAAGGAAAACTTCATTGTACAGTTTTGATAGAGATTTAATTGAAAGTTGCAGCTCTGTTTCATAATATCCCTGTGGTAATAACTTAGCATTGTGTTTATTCCTTTGTTTTCATATGTGTCTTGTAATGTTTTGCAGTTCATTTGTAATCATTTTCTGTTGAACGCTTTTAAGTAAGAGAGGTAGAATTCAATTGTTGCTCTGCCTTGGAAAAGTGTTTCAAGTTCTGTGTTTTCTTCTACCTGAAAAGGATTCATACATTAATGCCCTTTTCAGCTATCTTAAACAGTCTTTTCACCCCATTTAATTTCAATTTGAATGCTTAAGCTCTTGCCTATCTTGCCTCATGAGATAATCTACGTTTTTCATTTAATTTCCCTGCTCATGCTGTCCTTTGTCCCCATACTGCCCAAAAAACCCAATCATTTATTAAAAACCTCATTCATATCTATTTACTAGCTTAAAATCAGTTCCCATTATAAGTCATCTCAGCCCCTTTGAAGACCTTTTGCCGAGATAGACCCGGAGAGAGCCCTCTCCTGTCCTCGTAGGGCTAGCTACGAGGCTGAGCTTGGTTTGATGTTGCCTCGATTTTTTCCTTCTCAGCCTGAGGCAGATTCGAGCACTAACACATCTAACGGTGACAAATCATTACTATAAACTAGAAAGCATGACTGCTAAACCGTTCTAATGAAAGAAAATTTGTAACCTCGTGTATTGTTATTTTTTTTAGTGGAAAATTAATTTACAAACTACATCAGATAACTAGACATCAATTCTGTAACTAACACACAGCATGAAAATTGGCGAGGAAACTCCTAGGGGTTGGGCCCATACCACCAGAAGTTCTAACGCAATGAAAAACTCAAAAGATGATTGTTCAAGACATCAAAACTCTTTTTTAATTTAAAGGATAATACAAGGATACAACAGTTCATTTTTGCCCTGATGCATTGATTACAAGAGGAAATTCCTATTTGACTCCCTATCTAGTTCACCCTTTGTCCTTTTTAAAGGCATTTTCACACAGTGGGACGGTATTTTCCAAATGACAGCCTGCTGCGCATGGTTGTCGTTTGGGTCTTCGAGCTTGGATTTTCCTTTCTGCCTTTTGTCGGTTTCTCGGAGTTACTGAGATTCAGTGAGTCTGTTTTTGTCAGCCATCTTCCATTTAACATCAGTTCAGTTACTCTGCTTCCCTATACATAGAGATACAATAAGTCAAATTTCTGTTATAAAAATGTTCCTTTTGTCGTTTAGCCCAATTGTCTTGATTTTTATAAATCTCCTTTTTCTTTATTGTTAAGATGAGGAAGAATTCTTAAAAATGTATCACAATTCGAAGTAATCATAGGGTGAAAACATACCTTAATTTCGGCCCAACACCTGCCAAGATTATTTGGGAAGTGTACTACAGTTGGGTCGTTGGACATTTTAGGGTATAGAAAATAGTGGAAATGTTGCAAAATTATTTCTATTGGCCAAACCTTCCATGGGATGTTGGGAAGTACATCAGATCCTGCACTACCTACGCCATTTCCAAACCAACTATCAATAATAAAGGCGTATATACTCCATTTCCTACTCTTATTCTACCTTGGGAATCCATCTCCATGGATTACATGTCGAGCCTTCCTTCTACCTAGCATGGAAATGACTACGTTTTTGTGGTTATCGACAAATTCTCTAAGATGGCCATTCTGGCGGCCTACAAGAAGAGTGTCACAATAGAATTCACTGCTAAGATCTTCTTTGAATGAGTGTGGGTACACTTTGGAATCCCACAGTCCATTATCTCAGATTGAGACAACAAGTTCCTAAGTACATTTTGGTCAAGTCTTTGGTCAATGTTGGATACCAAGCTCACTAAGTCTGTGACATTCCACCCCCAACTGATGGCCAAACAGAGGTTTCCAATAGGATGATTGTACACATTCCACACATGTACAACTCAAATCATCCACACATATGGGATAAAATCCTCCCTTATGTCCAGCGTAGCTACAAATAAGCTCTCCATAGCTCAACTGGCCATAGCCCCTTTCAGGTGGGATTTAGGTTCCATCCAATATATCTCATTGATGTGGCCATACCATTTTCAGCTACTCAAGCATATTGATCTCATGTCCAGTATGAAGTTGATAAGGAGAAAAAATTCATTGAGTGCATTCAGCATGTCTTCTAGCAGGTCCATGACATATTTTACAAAACCAATGCTAAGTACAAGCATCGACATGATCAGCATAAGGTTCCACATAAGTTCCAGGTGGGTGAAAAGGTTTGGCTACATTTGAAGAAGGAGCACCTAGTAGGGCCCCACCATAAGGTTTTCCCGCTTTGATATGGGTCGTACACCATCACCAAGGTTTTAGGGGAAAATTCCTTTGAGCTTAACATTCGGCCATACTTTCCACCATTACTGGACACATCCGACATTGTAGAACAACTCACACCAATGGAGTTATTCCTAGACTACATGGAACATGCCACAATTAATCTTACCATGGACACACAGATCAATAACACCCACCAATAAAGGATCCAACTATGTCAAGTTGTCAAAGCAGGCCAACCCCTTCGACAGGGCAAGTGATTCATCAGGGATCAAGTTCAACAGAAATTTCCTCACCTCATGGAGGCTTTTTATCGCAGCATTTACTATTTTTAGTAGTTTTTTGAGTCATGAACTTCTAGAACAGTTTTGACCCCTAAACGATGTTTTTTTAGGTACACAGCAGCCTTGTATTTATAGCTATGGGCCTACGAAAAATATTGTATTACTTGGAGATATATTTCCAACAAGGTATCATATGCACCAAACAGAGATAATATGACCAAGTTATGACCCCGGGAAGTTGGTTGCCTAACTAACCCCAACAGGGCCCACAAGCTCTTGGCGTTCCATCTCCTTGGGTTATGGATTTGGTTGTTTAGGGTTTTACCTTGTTGTTCAATAATAAAAAGGACCTCGATCCTCATTGTAACACAATTCAGAGGCATGTATCTGCCACATCTCTTCTTAGAGATAAGCTACCATTGCTCGAGCTAGTCTATTTCCATTATGTATGTAAGCATATTTTAGCTCTTTGATATTAATTAAATGAAGTTTTATTTATGCTACATATTTGTGTTTGTTTTTATATTTTTATTCTATTGCGTTCTTGCATAAGTCCGGATCATAGGTCTCCTTGCAATTGGTTTTTATAATGATATTCTAAAAGAAAGTTACTAGTCTAGCAATGAAGGTTGCAATCACACTACAAAAAATTTTCACAAATAATTCATACTTGTAAGATGAAACTGTTGGAAACTAGATCACAACTGAGAGGGGGAGAGGTGAATCACTAGTGTAGGCACTTATAAAAAATCCTCCAAAATATTATTATTTTAAATCATCCATAAACATAAGCACGTAAACAGATATTAGAGCACCAAACAAAAACCAGAAACCATGAAAACATTTGACACATGGAACACAAGTATTTCTGGTGGAAAACCCTTCTCTGGGAAAAAAATCAAATCAAAATATCTTCAAGGCATAAAATTAGAACTCCAAAATAAAATGAATCAACACAAGTGATGGATAAAATTATCTCAAAAATGCATCAGCAAAACCATCTCTGCAATAGATCAAACTTCTCACAAAAAAAATTTTGATCTCAACAACAAACTGCAACCAAACACCAAAAAATACCTGCAACAAAAACCTACTTCATTTCATTGCTCACTACACAAAATGTTGGCTAGAACATACTCCTGTTGTCTACTACAACACCTGTAAACTGCTTCATAAAATTTTCATCATACAACTCTCAAAACTTGCACATACTAATCCAAACTCACACTCACTCAACACATAACTCATCCAACCAATTTTTTTTTTTTTCTTTTTTTTTTTCTTTTTTTTTTAACTCAATATAAAATTATCCTCATCAATAATGAATCCAATACCAAGTGTAAATACCGGGCTAATGTTGTGTAATCCAAAATACCAAATGAAAATACCATGGTAATACTAATACCAAGTCAACCTGTACAACTGTCAAAGCAACAAGCCAAAATACCACATGTGAATACCATGGTAATACCAATACCAAGGGCACATGTACCATGAAAATACTAATACCAAGAGAACCTGTACCATGGAAATACCAATACAAGGTGCACCTATACCATGGTAATACCAATACCAAGGGCACCTATACAACTGTCAAAGCAACAAGCCAAAATACCACGTGAAAATACCATGTTAATATTAATACCAAGGGAAATTATACCATGGTAATACCAATTAGTTTGCATACCAAATACCATGGGAACCATCCTTGGTAACATTGTATAACCAAATAATCATATGCATAACCAATGCATATCCAAACAACTCCAACACCTGTAGCAACATCATCAAGCCATCAAGCAGTCTCCAATACCTATAGAAAAATATCTAACACATGTAACTACATCTCCAATGCTTCCAAAACTTGTAGAAGCATCTCCAACACATGTAGCAACATCTCCAACAACTTAAATAACAACATCAAGTTATCTAATTGCCTCCAACACCTGTAGAGGCACCTCCAATACTTGTAGAAACATCAGCCTATAACAATCCATCATAACATGCCCTACAACCATATCTTCTCAACCTCCAAATCCAGCACTAAGTCATGAAAAAACCAAGTTGACATCAATGCCAACCAATAATACCAACAATTTGACCACTGCTATAACCCAACACTCATCACACTCAACATGAGGAGGACTACCAACATCATCATATTGACATAAGACATATGAAAAGAAACACCATGACTGGGTTGACATCAATGCCAACACTACAATTCCAACAAGCCCCCCCTTTCAAATTGATGTCAACTCAACTTGATCTCCAACATGTGAGGTTGATATCCATATACACTCAAACTGTGAAGCCACAACTATGAAGCTGATCTCCACAATCCAAAATCTCTCCCCCTTTGACATCAATGGAAAAGGGCCATACCAAAACTGAATAAAAATGCCAATAATGTGTTGGGTGAGAGAAGTACTCCCCCTATCATACTCAACACCATGTCAATTCAAACCAAAAAAGTATCTCCTGTAAGATAAGCATGTAAAACAAGGAAGCCAACTTTCAACAAGTCTCTAGCCAATGCCATGCGAACTGAGCATGTTCCCCTAAGCATGTAATGAAGCTACAAACACACTCTCTTTTTTGTTGTATCAACACATCCACCTATTGCAATAAACCTTCTTGCCAAGTGCAAAAGATTACTCCTCATGAACCACAACTCCAACTAACTTTGGACAAAGATATACAATGAAATAAAATATATATACAATGCTTCATGGAGCAAATACATGGTTGTGACAAATATATATGACTAACAAATGACTCCTCTATAACCACACCTATCACCAACCATGACACTATGGACCCAAATTTACATCATGCACCTAATGTACTAGGGCTAATTCAATGGTATAAAAAACAAGACATGACACCCATTAGCCCATACATAGTTAATTGGTATAATGGGTCTCTCCATGACCAGTACATCCAAAATATGACATAATGATAAACATGGATTTTACAACTACACACAAAGGTGCTCTCTTTTGTACATGCCCAAAATATTAAATAACATGAGTGCATGTCATCAATGAGTAATGACATATGCTCCATACAACAACAATGATGATGATACAATCCATGGCATGTGCATCAAATACAAGGCCTCCATGAGCAATGACATAAGCTATATACATGGCAGCAACAATATAAGTAATAATAACATCATATGCTAGTGCATGGCCATTCAACATCTTGGCCATCGCCATCCCAAAAATGAAGATTCTACAACAAAATCATGATTATCTCTAGCAGCCACCATGCTCCACATAGGCATCAAAAACAAAATCATCTAATAGTAGCAACATGGAAATATGTCATAGAAGAAACAACATTTACATATCCTCAACATCATGAAGCACTAAGTCATAAATGAGGCCTAATAAAAACCAACATACTACAATGACATCAACTCTAACTCCATCAGCCAGCAAATGAACAAGAAGCAACAAAAATACTAGCAATATATGAACTAATACAAGTAATCTCTCCATCAACATCAATGTGTGTCCAATATGGATATTTCGAAGAAGCACTAAGCATCAACAATAACATCAAAATATTTGGTAGTATAACACCATAAAGAACATAGATTCATCATCTCCTCAACCTTAATCCGTCAACTCACTCTCTCTCCCCGTGAGATAAAAAACCAAGCAACAACAACATAAAACGATTACATCATAAAAAACAACATGCATACTCCATGTAATACCAACGTTATCATTTAGTCATATAGATTAATAATATCGCATCAGCAACATACATCATACCAAAACATCATGAGCAACAACATTATCTCCACATAATAGAAACAATATAAATCATCATGACTCAACCATATGAGTGCAATATCTCATCAACAACATGCATGATATCTATACATCTAAGCAACATCATACTCTCTCTGTGCAATAGCAACATATGATCCAACCATCCAAATACATATTAGCAGTATGCATGATTCATCTATAATAGAAAACATGATAAATAAGGTGTATGCTCTAGATGAGCCAACTCTAACACAACATTTTATCTCCATATCAACAACATATGCATGGCAATACATGACAAAAATATGATCTAGCCATATGAGCATCATCAATATACCAACTATGTCATGCAATCACACCATCCTACAATATGTGGTAGCAACAACAATATTCTTCACTGCATCAAATCAAAGTCAAATATATGCACAACAAGCTCCTCAATGCTAACACTTTGCAGGTCCATTTGGAAGCACAAATTCTCCCCCTAAATTTATGATCCCCTTATCACATCATAAACATGTGCATAATAATACAAGGCTGAAATATCTTCATTAGAATCAATAGAAACCAAACATATAGTTGCTCCAAAACTATCAACAAATGTACATGGTTGATCCAAATGATGACAAACAGAGATAAAGATAAAATCACAAGATAGAGACAATACTTCAAACCTCATGAACTCCCCCTAAACATATGCATTTATTACATTATGAAAATTTCTCTTCATGCACTATTTTCGATATGGATGCACATCCAAAGGTCTACATGCAACTCAAGATGCAACGATATGCACCTCCTGAGACCATGCAAGCCTCAATTTTTTATGGGTGTTATTTGCTACTATTTTCTCCTCCAAGCTTTCATGTGTTGATCCTCCTTATTATTGTGAGGTTGACCTTGCATATTCTTCTCTCTCTGATTGGATCTCTTGTAACACATGGGTAGCTTTAAATCCTTGGCCTTATGGCCAATATTATCACACACAAAACATCTTATGTGACATAGGAAATGTGGAATAGGTTGATATATTTTGTTGATCTAATTTCTATTCCTTGCATGTTCCCTACAGTCAATAGCCCTATGGCCAAAATCATTGCATGAGAAACATTAACCATAAAAAGGACTATTATACCTGATAGATGGTGATCTTCTTTGTATGCATGCTTGAGATTGCTTCTCTTTTGTCTTATCCTTTTGATGAGAGGGTATGATCTCTCCACTACTGCAATTGTAACACTTCCCAATTTTATTCTTCTTCTTTAGCCTTATTTTCTTGTTCTTCTACTTCTTGCATGGTTGTTGATTTTTATTTTTCTCACTGCTACTAGTTGCTCCAAATATTTATAGTTTTCTTGTAGATGCTTGAGCACTAATTTTAACTTTTCTAATTCCTTCCTTGTAGAAATTGCTTCAGCCTTCAATTTTTGGCACTCATCCTCCAGCTCCTTATACTGCTTCCTCATTCCATTTTTAATTTTTCCTTCCTCTTCCAGTTGAGTTTTCAAATCTGAAATTTCTTCTTTGAATGCACACTCCTTTTCATCAAAAAATTGCAATATCATTTGCTGATTTTTGTTTTCAGCTATCAACCTTTTAATTTATGCTTCTAGGGCCTTTATCTTTGATTGATCTTCATCCTTGTTGTTGATCTCTTCTTGTTGTCCTTCTAGTTCATGGCTTGATTCATCATTGCTATCACATGCCTTTCATATTCATTTTGTGAACGAGTGGTGCTTCCATTTTCTTCTTGTAAGGAAACTTCATTTGTTGTTGCTATAAATGTATAATATTTTGCATTTCTCTCCATTTCTGAAATCTGCAACTTTCCACCATAATACAAATTTTGAAACCTATCAAACATGTATTTTTTAGTCTCAAAATGCTTCACATATAGATTATTAGATCTTGAAATTCCATGCAAAATAGTTTCTTTAGCTTTATCATTAAAATCATCCTTAATTTCATATTCTATTGATAGCAAAATATTTTCATCAAGGGATAAAAAATATGAATCCAATTTCATCCTCCAAGTTTGAAATTTACCTTCATGAAGAATTGGAACTCCTTTTCAATTCATTTCAAAAATTTTACAAAAATTCTTCCAAAATATCCAAGATCCACTCTCTAGCGATAAGACTACAACCGAGAGCCCTGCTTTGATACCAATTGCTAGAAACTAGATCACTACTAAGGTGAGGGTGCAGGGGGGTGAATTAGTAGTGAAGGTTCTTATAATTTTTTCTCCATATTATTATTCTCTTAAACCATGCATAAATAGAAGCACATAAATAGAGATTAGAGCATCAAACATAAACCAGAAACCATGAAAACATTCAACACATGGAACACAAGTATTTCTGGTGGAAAACACTTCTACGGGAAAAAAACCACCCTTGATGCTCTTGTGTTGCTTAAAAGATTTTACTATGTCAAACAATTATTTACATAGATATTTAGTTGGCTACTATCAAATGGAGATCTCTTTCTCATGCGGATATATGGACAACCATCTGTTGGAAGCCACCACGACTAATGATCCTTGCCGAGTTTCTCCTAAATTATCAAAAAAATCTACAGACTCCTGTCTGTTAGAAGCCACTACGACCAATGACACTCACCTAGTTTATTATAAATTATCCAACTATCATTGGATTGAGAAAATGTCTCACTTATATTGATGTTTCTGGAGTCCTCCAACTCCACTCCTTTGTGTGGTTCTTGTTTCATACATTTTCGGACTAAACCGAAAATTTCTCAACATGAACACAACATCAACAATATCTTCAAGGCATAAAATCAAAACTCCAAAATAAAAAGAATCGACACAAATGCTGCATAAAATTATCTAAAAAATGCATCAGCAAAACCCACTCTACAATAGATAAAATTTCTCACAAAACAAATGTTGCTCTCAACAACAAACTGCAATAATCACGCACTACTACCAATCACCAAAAATACCTGCAACAAAACTCTACTTCATTTCTTTGCTGACTCCAAAAAAATTGGCTGAAACATACTCCTTCTATCTGCTGTAACACCTGCAAATTGCTTCATATTATTTGCATCATACAACTCTCACAACTTGTACACACTCCTCAAAATCACACTCACTCAACACATAACTCGTCCAACCAATTTTTTATTTTTCTTTTTAAATCAATATAAAACTATCATAATCAATCTTTAATCTAATACCAAGGGAAAATATTAAGTTAATACCAATACCAAATGAAAAGAGCAGGGTAATTTTGTGCAAGCCAAAATACCAAATATCAATATCATGGTAACACCAATACCAAGGGCACCTATACTGTAACAACCCTGGTGAAAATTCCATGTAATAAAAGTTAATAAAGGAAACATAATAACCATAGTCGATGGGACACTTATTCCAAGTTTAATATTAGGAAAAAACATCCTAGTGGGTGTTCATTTGATTTATTATGGCTAAAGGAAATTTGAAAAGGAAATGGAAAAGGATTTGGAAAGGAATGATGCATTAATTGGAATTTTATTTACGAAAATAATGGAAAATAGGAGAAAAGGAAGGTGAAAGGTCATAGGTTGCATGTGATGAGGAAAATGAAGGAAAATAATGGAAATTGAAGAAATTAGAGGCCCCATTGATAAAAAGGCTTTTGAGGATCAATTTGCAAGCTTCTTGTTGGTTCAACCTTCTTCCAGTTCAGTTTTGGAGCTCTCTCATTATTCTCTCTCTCTCTCTCTCTCTGGAACTTAGATTTTCTTGGAGCACTTTGGAATTGGACCAAGAAAGGAAAAAGAAAGCAAGAAGAAGGAGGAAGCAAGCAAGGAAGAGAAGGATCAAGTAGCTACAATGATATTCTTTGCAGGTATCGATTTGCATGTGTGATTTCCTTGCTATATTTGGCATGCATAGTATTGCATGTGGTTCTTTTTTGTCATGTCATGGGTTTTGCTAGGTGTGACATTGTTTTCACCCTAGCCTTTCCATTTTTGGATAGTCATGGTGTTGTGGAGTTCTCATGTTTTGGTTTATTTGGATTTCCAGATGGATTCGAAGCTAAGTGGGGTGGATCTCCGAATTCATATAACACATGGCCTAGTAACCCCTAAACCATATTGTGGGTTGTGGTAAATTCGGATAGTATGTTGCCTCGGTGGGCCTACAATTCCTCAACTGGTGAATGGTGGGATATACGATAAACCCTAGAGGTGTTTTTCTCTCCATTAGGCCTAGGAACCCCTGGTTGGGATATATGGTAAAGGTTGGAGATTATATCTTAGTCTAGGGCCTAGTGATCCTTGATTCAAACTGTGGATTGCGGTAAATCCTGAGAAACTAGGAGACATGAAAATTCCTCACAGTGTAGGAAGAGAGAATCCGGTGATATCCATGCATGTGTTAGCCTAATGATCATGTGGAGATAACGGTAAAGCAAGTTATGACATGTTGGTTGTGTTGGCCTAGGGATCCGGTGTGGATCATGGTAAATCCTTATTTCTATTTATGAAGGTTAAGTGGTTTAGCCTTGGGATGCCCTGGCTGGTTCTTTCAGTTTGAGTCCCACATTCGTGCTTTGAATATGGCATGGGGGTGATTGGCTGAAGAGATATTTGGCTCAACCAATCTATGGTTGGGTGGAACGTGGAATTCCCATCTCCAGTTGGTTTCTACATTCATTAATGAACAATTCATTCCCTTGGTATTTGGTATGCAAATGTACCGATTTATATTTGGATTATGTTTTTGTTGCATCCATGGTATTTCTATTGTTATTATGTTGGTTATAAGCATGTATTTTAAAAGTGATGATGTATGGCTCTACCCATGTTTTTACTTGTAAATGAATCCATAATGTATCTATGGTCAAATAGATGGTATTGCAGCTAATGATGTAGGGGATCGATTCTTCTTAGCGATCCTCAGATAAGTATGAGATCCCTTTTCTTTGTTTTGTTGTTTATACCTATAGCTTTCATGTTTGTGGCATGTTTGATGAAATTCCTATCATGGCTAGTAGGGGTCCAGTTTAGTCCTCATGGATATTTTTGTAAATACATCACTGTTTGGTCATTTTAATTCATCTCTGAACTTGTCATGAAGTTCTAGGCAGAGTACTTTGTTCTAGGCATGAAAAAGTGGCTTAAATCCTGAGGATGCTGGCAGAACATTGAGGAATTTAGTCCCTAGACACTGGCATGTGGGCTTATGCATGCATCTAGAGCCTCGTAGGCATTGGCTTGCAACCTGTGCATGCGTCTAGAGGCTCAAAAGCTAAAAATATCAGTGGGACCCAAGGGCATGATGCTTGGATGGTTGGGTTGGCTCCTGGGGATGTTATTGTTGATTTACAATATTTGTTTGATGTGTTTCTATCGATTCCACTTCCTTAAGGTCATTTAGGATGTTGACTGTCACCATAGTAGCCTCTTGTCATATGTTTACCCCAGTTGGTCGGTTACTTGGGAAGTTATGGGAGGAGGGTGTTACATGTACCATGGTAATACCAATACCAAGGGCACCTATAGTACTGTACCATGGTAATACCAATACCAATTCCACTTGATGGTAATACCAATACAAAGGTCACCTATATAACTATCAAAGAAACAAGCCAAAATACCACGTGCAAATACCATGGTAATTCTAATATCAAGGGCACCTATACCATGGAAATACCAACTAGCTTATGTAACAAATACCATGGGAACCATCCTTGGTAACATTATGTAACCAAATAATCATATTCATAACCAATGCATAGCCAAACACTCCAACACAACATCATCAAGCCATCAAGCAGTCTCCAATACATGTAGAAATATATCCAACACATGTAACAACATCTCCAATGCTTTAAACACTTGTAGAATCATGTCCAACACATGTAACAACATCTCCAACACATGTAGCAACATATCCAACACCTGCAGAAGAAACATTAAGTTATCCAACTGCCTCCAACACCTGTAGAGGCACCTCTAATACTTGTACCAACATCCACCTATAAAAGGCTATCATAACATACCCTACAACAATCTCTGCTCAACCTCCAAATCCCGCACTAAGTCATGCTACAACAAAGTTAACATCAATGCCAACCAACAAGACCAACAAGATGACCACTACTACAACCCAACACTCATCACACTCATCATGAGGAGGACTACCAACATCATCAGATTTGCATAAGCCATATGACAAGCAGCACCATGACCCTGTTGACATCAATTCCAACACTACGATGCCAACAGAAACACACTTTCATTTAACATAAAATTATTCTATCAAATATCCTAAATTTTAATAAATATATTATAACATTATTCTATTGTAATTTCACAACAATAGATGCTTTTCCTAATTTCTAAAAATAAGAACACAATAAGGAATAATAAATATAACAATAAAATAATGAAATTGGAAAACACACATGTTCTGCTAAGTGGACCGTTCCTTCTTAGATCAAAGCACTAGAACAAGATATAGCAAAACTAAATAAAGCCAATAACTCACTACTCACATAGACATATGGAAATAACTCAACTGGAGCTCCTATTATAAAAATTAGATTTTCATCGATTTCAAAGATATGTGTCTTTTGTTTAATAAAGAGTTTACCCACTTATCTAATTGGCTCCAACCCCTTTTTATACATAAAATAGTCTTAATTAATTATCTAACATAATAACAACCATAACAAAAGTCTTAAATTAACTTACTCAAGAACTGAAGATTCTCAAGTAACGATATCATATTAATAATTTCATCTTGCATATAATAAAAAGCATGATTGATCACTAGAAATATAAGCAAACCCAGTTAGAATAGGATGCATAATGAATTTTTTTATTAATTATAGAGAAGTTTTCAAGAGGGGCGTGATGATGTGATATGTAGCAAACATCAAAATGTATGTGTAAGACTTTCATTTTATTGCCTCCCTTACCTATTTCCCTACCTCGTCCCGCATAACATCCTGTGAGAGTTGTTGTTTTTCCATGGTACTGGGATCTAGGTTAGCCTCTTAGAACCACTCACACTACCAATCCAAATACCACAAAAAACTACTTTTCACATAGGAATATAAACAACATTAAATCAACACGTGCACAAATATAACTCTAGCAACACCAACATGACTTTATCAATGAACCAACACCATTAAGTCACTGAACACAGCTCTAACTTCTCTCTAGTTGATCGGCATTCCTTCAATGCATCAACACTTAGAGACTCTTTTTGAGTTGTTCGCAACTCCGTTTGTGAACAACTCTCAACTACCATTGTTGGTCCTCATCTCCTTTGGGACTTCTTTCCCACTAGTTTCTCCTTTTTCCTTCAAGAGCACAACCCTTAGGGACTTCTTCCCACTAGTGTATTTTTGTGCTACCCGATGAAGACACACGTAGGGCATGGAGGGCTGCCACCTATCACTTTCAAAAGTCCTTCTCCAACAATGAACTTAGGCTAGTCAAGCAGCTCCCTTTGACCTCCTTCTTTCGTCCTTCAAATATCAATCACTGAGCCTTCAATATTCGCCATTCTTATAGATGCCAAATTTCTTCTTGTCAACTGATATAGGTCTACTAAGACAATCCACGTGTTTCCCTCATTACAACCTGCTGAGGCCCCGAAATTCTGTTGCAACAACATGGGGGATAACCACCCGGTCCGGACCTTAAATCAGCTCCTTTTCCGTTTGGTGTGGTGGCTCCGACTGGGGATAATGGGACCAGTTTCCCAGCAAATAAATTGATATGATGATGATGGGTTTGATACAAGGTGAAATGAAGGATGACTTTAAACTAATGGAAATAATCTAGCTAAGTAACAAAAACACACATCTATTTAATCTAATTATTTAACTTAATCTATAACCCAGGAATAATTACCATTAATGCGATCTAAAAAGATATCTTACAGTAAAAGGTAATAAAGATCATTCAATTACTAAAAGAGATGAAAATTATGTAAGATAATTATTTTGACTAAATATTTAATCAAAATAATAATGAAAAATATATTGCATATATTGATTGCTTTATGTATTTGGTAAGGAATTGCAGCTGAAACATTGTAAAAAAGTGCATGAATGATAAACTGTAAATCAAACTGCAGACATATCACAATATAAAGATAAATTATTGTAAACTAATAATCAAGACTTAATCATAAAGGTAATAGTACTAGATATGATAAGTTATGCTCATGAAATCCACAATAATGACCTACTTCTTCTAAATCCAAATATACTTTAAGAGTACAAAAGTGAAATTTCAGTAAAGCATACTCCAATTTTCCAAAAAGTAGTTCATGTTCCATATATTTTATCAAAAGCATTCACAAAAGTACAGAAGTGCAAGCTTTCGCAAAAAAGAATTTTATAAAATCCTGGACCCTTCTCTAAATGCATGAGAGGGGTTTAAATACTAAACTAAATAAGTCAAAAATAGATTATTACACAAAAATTTCAGGAGGTTTCAAACAACCTTCCTCATAATGAGTAAACTAAACTACAATAGATAAATTAAGGATAACAAGATTGCTTAGTTGGGTTGATTTCCTTTCGTCACTTGGTCTTTAAGTAGGAAAATACCCATCATTGGCTTCATTTGAGTCGGCTGAGTGATCCCGGATCTCACTTGTCCTTTGTATATGAAATTTGAAAGTGTTGGAAAATCCTTTCTTGTGGAATCAGTTAAAGATTGCATAGCCATGCACTAGTTATGTGGTTTGATCAAGAAATTACAGTAATTTGCTTGATCCAATTTAGTTATTTGCTTGATTGATTTTGCCTGTGTCTTAATGCTTTCTTTCCAATGTGTCTCCAATAGCTTTACCTCTGTAATTACTTCAGCTATACATTCTTTAATGAGTTTTGCATTCTGAAGTTGTTCATTAACAGACTCAATCATTTTTTTGCTAAGTTGGATGCCTTTGAAGCTGCTTTCTCTTCTTGTTTTAATTGCATCTCCCAGTCTTTGAATAAAATATCTTTATTAAATTTATCAATATTTTGGAGATCAACCTTATTCCCTTTCTTAGATTCTTGCCATAAAATAAATTCAGAAATTTTCTAATGAATCCTTTCACATTCCAACTTTTTGTTTTCCACCTGTTGATTCAAGATTTTACTTATTTCACACTATGAGTTAGTAGCATAAATTTGTTGGTAGAAAATCTCTTTCTACCGTTTCAGCTGTGAATTCCATTTAATTGCTTATTTTATGAACTGTTTTATTTGAGGTTCACTCTTGAGCTTGTCCATTGCTTTTTCTATCTGTGCATCGTTTTTAGAGATATGCACTTGATGTTGCAACTTCAACCTTTCAAATTCCTTCTAGAACTGTGCCATTTTAATTTCAGCTTGTTTATTAGCATTGTGTTTCTCTTGTTCCAATTGTCTTTCTAGCACTTTGACTCTTTCTTCTCTTTGTCTAAGTAGAAGTTTCACTTTTGTTTCTTTATCAATTGTAGCATTTGCATATGCCCCTGCAAACTGTGAAAGTTTGGTAAGATGTTCAGTTGGATTAACAAGAGTGTCTTTATAAACAATATCTATTGATTCATTACTAAGGGATGTCACTGTTTCATCAATTCTTCTTCTTTTCCTCCTATTTACTACAATTTATGATTTGGACTGTAGAAAACATCCAATGGAGGTATCTCTTCAATATTCAAAATAATTTATTCAGTAGGGAATGCTGGGATGATTTCCTGATCTTGAACACCTGGAGTTTGTTAAAGTGCTATTGTTTTTTCTGGTAGCTTCTGAGTTTGTTCATGAGTGTGAAAGCTTGATGATCCTTCAGGATTAAGATTAGGTGGTATCTAAAGTTTTCCAATAAACTTCTGCCATTATTTTCCCAAATACTCTACTTGATATTTTGATGTTTTCTCAGGTGTATTTTGAACTTCATAAAGTTCTTTAGAATATGCCTTTAATAATTCAGCTTCATTAGTTCCTTCCACAGCATGTGTATCAATTCCTTGATTACATCGTTAATTATTTTATCAGGGATTTCATCTTTATTTTTAGATTCATTTTCAGAATGATCTGAGTCTTGGGACTTATGTTGGGAATGTTCTAAATCCTAAACTAATTTCTCCTGGGACTCATCTTTAGACATGACTCATCTTCAAACATCTCTTTTGCGTCATCATCTAGGCTGATACTAGTAGTTGGCTCTATTATTTCTTCCATTCGTAATAGGTCCAACGGGACTATTTCCAATCTCTTATTTATGTATTCATGGAAAGATTTGATATCTTCTACACTAAGTTTATTGGATGCCATTTTTAATACAGCTATAAATTTCTATTTTCCTTCAAACAAATCACCAAAATCATCTTTCTCATGCATGAATGGTCTATTTTTAAGAGCAGTAGTAAAATCTTGGACCACATTGTTCGGATCATACTATCTTCTTGGCATAAAATCCATATTTCAAGAGGTAATATTTGGGATCTCCTTTGCTCTATGACCTACATCAAAAAGAGAAAAAGTACCACACTCTACTAGAAATGTATGCCAAATAGCTTTATTTAAATCCATGAGATGTTTGGTTATACCATTTCCAAGTGTTTGGTATGCAATCTCCATGGCCAAAAGTTTGTCTAGGACATAATAGGGCAAAACATGAGGTGACACAAGACTCCCGAAAACTCTGACATAAGTAAAAGTCTCTTCTCCAAACCATCTGGCTACAGGCATAGTATCTGCATTGGCCTCTTTAGAAATCCTGGGGGCTTTCTCTTTAAAAATGGTTTGGTGGATAGGCAACATGACTCCATGGAAAATCTTATAAAAATGAGAATGAAATTCATATTCCCACAAGGCTTTGTGATAAACATGAATAGGACTAGGGTCTTGACTGGTCCATTTCCAATCCATAATAGGAAAATTTGAACAGAAACATATGGCGTCCATAATTTATGCACTCATGTAAAAAGGAGGGATTGTTCTAGTAGAAGAGACCCTATTTTTTCTATATTCCATAATATTTTTGGCCAAATTATTGGATAATATATTGACCCAATTCATAATGATAGAATTGACAACAGCGTCTATTAGGGGAACCCATTCAATGGACAATTTTGTGGTATCATGCTTGGAAAACAACCTACACATCATTACTGCTATGAAACAGTGGGGTGATGGTAATTGTGCAATTGGATATATACCAAGTTTGTCCCACTTTAATTTTCCTTTATCATCCTTCCATTCTTTCACTACCTTCATTGGATCTTGATTTCCTTTTGCAAATTTTTCAAGGAAAGCTTTATCATAAATCTTTTGTGTCATTGTAAAATGGTACATTGTACGCAAATCTTCGGGGGTGAATGAACCCATGTATTCCTGTCTTGAATTATTTAAAGTCCTATCTGTGACATTGACATTATCAATGACCCATCTCACCATGTCATTATATGCTAAATTCTTTGGTCTTGCAGCTATCCAGTGTAAAAATGAACATGCAACCTCGAAATAGGAAGCCTTTGATGAGTCAGATGCATCCGTTGTTGCTACTTTCTTCAATTCCCTTCGACTCTCTCTTTCAAGAAAATTATACGTTGCTTCCTAGGAAAAGGTTCCATTGTCCCTATTGCAAGTAATGTCTGAGAAGAGTGGAGGCATTTATGTAACTTCAGATGTGGATGTTTCGACCACTGATTTATTTTTCTTCGTCATTTCTGCTGATATTGCTTTCTTGAGTAATTTCCTGAATTCAAGCAAACAAGGAAATTAGAGTAGAGATGAAGTGCAGAGAGGAAAGGAGAAACAAAGTTTAATTACCATAAATTATAAACCCAAAACTTTTATTTGAAACATGCTTTATAAATATGTCAATCTTTACGAGTCCCGAAACCATTGAATGTCGTTAATATCTCATCAAACGATTATCAAATATTTTATGTGTTTTACCATATATGTCCAATTAGCATATTTATATCGTTAGATCTTGTTAATGGACCAATTGATTAAGCATTGTTTCAAGCGTTTTGTTAATAAATTATATATCGCAAATCGCACATCGTACAAGCATCCATATTATGTATCTTGACCGCGAGTGTATGCGAAATGCGATCCGTGCAAATCGCATATCGTACTCAAAGAGAGCGTGACTTTGATTTGGGTTGATGCTGCAGGATGCGATAAGAGATAAAACCTAAAGCAATGTGCTTTATCGTATTTGTATGTTTCAATGTTTGTTGGATCTAACATCATCACACTTTCTTTTCATATGATATCTATATTGGTTTTCATTTTAGGGAGGAGTGATGCGATTTATAGTTATAACGGTTTCTCACATTCTTAACAAGAATTTGCATATAACTTGAAAAGGTCTTAGCACTATCCCAATTTGCAAGTTATACATGTGTTCAAACTTTGTTAGCTTCGCAGTTTTGTGATTTGTGCTAAGAGAAATAAAATCAAAGCGAAAAAAAGAGTCGTGCCTTTTATTCCTAAAGTTTTAAAACTTAAAGTAAAGCGAAGTAATGTTTCCTAAGCTCTATTTGTTTTTTTAAAGGGTCCCCATTTATTATTCACAACCTTAATCGATATTCAAATAAATGGGGGGGGGGGGGGGGGTGTTGTTTCATAGCACAACGATTGGCGATTCACCAGGAGAATCAGTTATCTATGATAATTTTAAATTTTATGTCTTTTTTAAAATAAAAATAGTTGAAGAGATGGAAATAACATGAAATTTAAAATAATTAATTCTCCTCTCAGTAATAAAAATAAAATCACTTCATTATTATTCACCTGATATCCTCTTAAAGATGAAAATTGTTTTTTGTAAATCAGTCTTTACTGGGTTAAAAGATAAAGTAGCAGATTCTCTTTGCAGATTAGTTTAAAATATCCTGATTTGTCATAGGTAGAGACTCTGTTGCAATTAGGTATTAATAACCTTGACAGGGTTACCTTTTAACCAATCAATACTTCAATATCCCATCCAAATAAGAATTCAGTTTTTAAAGATAAATCTTAAGTCATATATTTATTCTTCTTTCCTCTTTTTATTTATTTTTGCTACTTAAAAGGCATTGTCTTGGTTTGGTGGCCAAATAATAATAATGACATTCATTGGTTGTAACTTAACTGAACAAGTTGGCTCGTGATGAGACCCCTTGTATTTTGATTAAAATAATCTTAAGCCATTACCCTATTTTGGTATGCAATTTTGGTAATGTTAGTTAGTTATTTCCCTATGAATATGGTAAGCAAGAGCGTGATGAGACCCCTTATCTTTTAAGCTTTTTTGAAAATTTATTTCATAAGATTAGACCTTAAAAAGAGAAAAGTTTATTGGATGGGGAGAATCATTGACTCCTTAAGAGTTTCTGGATGACAATTTTATAGTTTAAAATGTCTATCTACCAAGAGTCTTTTACTTGGTTAAAGATAATTTTCTTGACTGATAATAGATCATAAGTCTTTTATACAGTTGGAGGCTTTTCAAAGAACAAATAACTTTTTGAAAAACAAGATATTTTTCAGAGATCCAAAACCTTTTTATTTTTCAAATATTATAAATATTTCTTTAATAGACACTATTTATAAAAGTAGAAATAATAAAATATTCAAAGAAACTTTATTTTTGAACTTAATAGTTATACTATTTCAACGTTATTTTCCTATGAAAAGTAAAAGCAATAATGTACAAGGTATAGAAGAGGTTATCTTCTATGAAAAGTATTTCTTCAAAATCTGTTAGGTCCCTATATTACTAGTTTAGTCTCTTATTGTTATTAGTGTAGCCCCCTTATTGTTATTGTTGTACCCCTGTAACCCCAATATTGTTATTATAGTGCCCTTACATTGTTATTTTTAGGTCGGCTAGGATTATATTGTGGGCCCATAGACTCCTATATATAGAAGGAGGTTTTGTTCATTTGTATAATCCAAGAATTGTTCATTTATGTAATGCATGGGAGGTTTCCCCCTTGAATTGGATGATTTATAAGGCGTTGATCTCTCTTTTCTTCTGTTTTTGGAGTTGGTTTCCTAAGATTTGGTATCACGGCTTTGGATTCTAGGGTTTCGCTGCTCCAAACACGTCATCGTGGAATTTTCGCAATAAATTTTTTTCTACAAAGGTTCAGAAGCTGAAATTTGTACAGTACAAAGCCAAAATCCTAAGGAACCTCCTGTAAGAATTTCAAATATTGGTTCACAATATTTTCAAAGATATGATCTGGGGAAGTTATAGTTTTGTTAGGCTCCTAAATTTCAACTAAAACAGGTCATCGTGGAATTCTCACTCTAACTTTTCGTATACAAAGTTTCAGAAGCTGAACTTTTTACAGTGCGACGGTAAAATCCTAAGGAACCCCATGTAAAAATTTCAGATCTTGGTTCACAATATTTTTGGAGATATGATCTATGGAAGTTAGGATTTTTTCAGGCTCCCAAATTTCATCTCAAAGATGTGACAGTGGAAAAAACATCATAACTCTCTCTCTGAGCGTCGGATTGGGATTCTGTAAAAATCCACCACAAGTACACAGACTCTAGTTTTTTTTATATCAATTTTACATCTGAAGGAGGAAGCAATGACACGTGGTAAGTCGTACAAGTTCACTCTACTAAACCAGTCCATATTAGGTCATCGTGGGAGATTGGTCATAACTTTGTCTTGAAGAATCCAAATTAGGTCAGACATGTGGCATTCAAAATAAGATTCAGAGGGATAATTCAGGGCTGAATTTAAAATATTGAAGATCCAAAATCCTAGAGATAATTCAGTTCCAATATTGAGCTCCTCAAAAGAAAGAAAAAGGTGTGTATTTTTTTCGAATTACATAAGTCTCATTTGAAAAAAAATTAGTTTGAATTTATTCCAAGGGAATATTGAAGAATATATATCAGTATTGGGTTCTAAAATTCTACTTTAAAATAATTCAACACCCATTAAGCCTTCAGAAGGCTCTACTATGACTCATGATGATGAAGAAACACAACATGAGATATCAAAATTACAAGAGCAAGTGCACCAAATTACGCTACCGCAAAGAGCAACAAAAAATGAAATGGAAGTTTTGAATAAAGGCGTGGAAATTAAGATGGATGGTTTGAAGAAAGGTGTGGAAGCTAAGATGAATGGTTTGGAAGCTAAGATGGATGGAATGGAAGCTAAGATTGATGAAAAAATGAAAGACAACATGGAAAACATGAAGAATGATCTAAAATTAGACATCGAAGGTTTGGAAAAGTTGATACAAGAAATTTTTCCTAATGGCGAAAAGATAGTAGAGGAAACTCATGATGAGAACAAAATAAATGTTAATCATGATTTCATAAACTCTAATGTTGGATGGAAGAACCACCATATTCCAAAGATGGATATGAGAAAGTTTGATGGCAAGGATCCCGTAACATGGATACTACATATGGAGCAATATTTTGATCTCAATAATGTGCAAAACACACAAAAGGTATGCATTGAACCTTTACATTTAGAAAAAAATACATTTGTATGGTATCGATGGCTTTGCTCCCATAAAAAAATTTTCACTTGGTAAATTTTTACAGAGGAAATGATAGCACATTATGAGGATATAAAAAGCAACACCTTCTTTAGCCAATTGATAAATCTCAAACAAAAGGGTTCAGTGGTGGAGCACATTGAGGACTTCCAAAAATTGAATAGAAGGGTAACTGATATTCCAGAGGAACATAGGATGATGTCTTCATAGGGACTTTAAAGGATAACATCCAACATGAAGTTCGCGTTTTGGAACGTGATTCATAGGAAAAGGCATTCAGGTTGGCAAGAAAAATTGAATGTAAAATTATGGCGACAAGGAAGCCTACCACTCACATATATAAAGATGGAAGTGTTGCTACTCCTAGACTTCCACACTACAAGGTTAACACCACAACAATTGGAAGAAAAAAGAGCAAAAGGGATTCGCTATAGTTGTGATAGAAAATATACTAAAGGTCATAAGTGTGCTGAGAAGAAATTAGTTTACATAGATTGTGAAGAGGAAGAAGAAAATGAACAAGAATATTCAAAAGAAGAGGATATACACCAGGAACCAACCCTAGAAGAGGAAGAAATGAGTCCAACCATATCATGTAATGCATTGGCAGGAATTACCACTCCTCAAACTCTCAAGATAGAAGGACATATCAAGAAGAAAAAGGTAATAGTGTTGATTGATTCAGGTAGCACCCATAATTTTATTTATTGTAAGGTAGCCAAGGAATTGAATTGTTTCCTATACCCAGCACCAGAATGTCAAGTGATGGTTGCAAATGGAGGAACTATAAATTGCTCTAGAAAATGCCATAATATCAAGCTAACCATGGAGGAATATGTATTGAATAGTCCAATGCTTTCCATTCCTATGGGAGGTGCTGATGTTGTACTAGGAGTACAATGGTTACAATCTTTGGGGACGGTAGCTTTTAATTTTCAAGAACTTTTCTTGAAATTTTTTTCAGAAGGAAAGGAAGTCGAATTACGGGGTATTGAAGGGAAGCCGGGAAGGATAATAAGCTCTAATGTCATGAAAAAACTTCTAAAGAAAGAACAACGAGGCGTAATTTCACAATTATGCTCACTAGAAGTTCCAACATCAAAATCATCTATTTCTGCAGATCTCCAACAAGTCTTGGACAATCATTCCAAGGTGTTTGAAACTCCCAAAGGACTCCCACCTATTCGTGATCATGATCATGCTATTCATTTGATTCCAGGAAGTGTTCCTCCAAACATCAGGCCTTATAGATATCCTTATGTCCAAAAGAGTGAAATTGAATGTATGATTGCATAAATGTTAGAGGCGGGTATAGTTCAACCTAGTCAAGTTTCTTTGTCTTCTCCTGAAGTATTGGTACACAAGAAGGATGGATCATGTCGAATGTGTCCAGATTAGAGGGAGCTCAATAAGCTCACCATTAAAGATAAATTTCCCATTCCTGTGATTGATGAATCATTGGATGAATTACATGGAGCAATTTATTTTACCAAGTTGGATCTTCGTTCAGGATATCATCAAATTAGAATGAAGACTGAAGATATTCCAAAAATATCATTTCGAACTCATGAGGGTCATTATGAATTTTTGGTCATGCATTTTGGCCTTACCAATGCACCTTCTACATTTCAAGGGTTGATGAATTCCATTTTCAAACCCTTCCTTAGAAAATTTGTGCTAGTATTTTTTGATGATATACTAATCTACAACAAGTCTTGGAAGGATCATATTCAACATGTTGACAAGGTGCTCAAACTATTGCAGGAGAAACAATTATATGCAAAAACATCCAAATGTTTCTTTGGAGTACAAGAGGTGGAATATCTGGGTCATATTGTATCTCATGAGGGTGTTAAGGTAGACCCTAACCAAATTAAAGCCATTAAGGAATGGAAATTCCCCACAACCATAAAGCAGTTGCGAGGATTTCTCGGGTTAACAGGGTATTATCGCAAGTTTGTTAAGAATTATGGGAGAATAGCAGCACCTCTAACAACATTATTGAAGAAAGATGCATTTTCATGGACTCCTAAAGCAACTAAGGCCTTTGAACATCTTAAAGAGGCAATGCGCCTAGCACCGGTCTTAGCTACGCCAGACTTCACAAAAACCTTTATTGTGGAATGTGATGCCTCAGGAAATGGAATTGGTGCAGTTTTAATGCAGGAAGGAAGACCCATTGCTTTTGAAAGTCATCCAATCAAAGGAAAGTATTTACAGAAAGCTATTTATGAGAAGGAAATGTTAGCAATACTACATGCACTAAATAAATGGCGACCTTACCTAATGGGAAGATTCTTCAAGGTAAAAACTGACCATGATATTCTTAAACACTTTTTGGAACAAAGACTATCTTTAGAAGAGCAGAAAAAATGGGTCACAAAGATGTTGGGTTATGACTTTGAAATAATCTACAAAAAAGGGAAGCTAAATGTTATTGCAGATGCACTCTTAAGAAAGAATGAAGAGGTGGAAACATTGCTTTGTGCCATTTCTATTATCCAACCATATTGGATAACCGAAGCAAGGGATGAATGGAAGAAGGATGAAGAAGTGTGGACACTCATTCAAAATTTGCAGCAAGATCCTAGTACATCTGATACATTTATTTGGAAAAATGATTCCTTATGGTACAAAGATTGCTTACATATTTGTAAGAATTCCCAACTAAAGTAAAAGATTATTTTGGAATTTCACACTTCTCCCTTAGGAGGACACACAGGATTTTTAAAAACTTACCACAGGGTGAAGAAAGAATTTTTTTGGGATGGCCTTAAATCTGATATTCAAAATTTCGTGGCAGAATGTTTGGTTTGCCAGCAAAATAAAGTTGAGATAATTAAGACCCCGAGTCTTCTACAACCTTTATCCATTCCAAGTCAACGTTGGGAGGAGATTTCAATGGATTTTATCATAGGTTTACCTAACTCCGAAGGAAAGAGTGTCATCATGGTGGTAGCTGATAGACTTACCAAGTATGCATACTTTTGTGCATTATCTCATCCATTTAAAGAAAGTAAAATTGCTACTACATTTATGGACACAATTCAAAAGCTACATGGAAACCCAAATGTTATTGTGAGCGACAGAGATCCCATTTTTACTGGAAAATTTTGGACGTAGTTATTTTCCTGTTTGGGTACTCAATTAGCTCATAGCTCATCTTATCATTTTCAATCTGATGGTCAAACTAAGATATTGAATAAATGTTTGGAAGGATATCTTCGTTGTTTTGTATTTGATAAACAAACACAATGGGTCAAGTGGTTACTGCTTGCTTAATGGTGGTATAACACTTCCTTCCATACTGTAGCAAAAATGACCCAATTTATGGCACTTTATGGATATCATCCACCATCCATCACATCATCTTTAAGAGAAAATTCTAAGGTTCAAGCAGTGGAAGATCACATTGAGCATCAACAATAAGTTCTCTAACTCTTAAAGGATAACCTAAATTTGGCACAAAATCGAATGAAACAACAGGTAGATCAACATCGCAGCGAGAGAAGTTTTGATGTAGGAGACTGGGTATTTTTACGGCTACAACCACACAAACAAATGTCCCTCAAGCAAGCTAAGAAGGATAATAAATTATCACCAAAGTAATATGGTCCTTACAAGGTGTTGCAAAAGATTGGTACTATGGCATACAAATTGAAGCTTCCTGCTTCTTCGCGAGTGCACCCAGTTTTCCATGTTTCATGCTTAAAGAAGGTTATAGTTAAAAATCTTCCAGTTTAAACAATATTTCCAGAACTTGATGAGGAAGGAAGAATCATATTGGAACATGAATCGTTCACGGAAACAAGAACTTGACAGCTACGAAATCGATCAATTTTAGAGTATCTCATCAAGTGGAAGAACTTACCCATTGCATATTCTACATGGGAGGATGAGAATTTTATACAGAAGCACCCATAGCTACTCAAGAATTGAGGACAACACTTTTTTGAAGGAGAGGGGCATGTTAGGTCCCTATATTACTATTTTAGTCCCTTATTGTTATTATTGTTATTTTTGTACCCCTGTAACCCCAATATTGTTATTATTGTGCCCTTAAATTATTATTTTTAGGTCGGCTAGGATTATATTGTGGGCCCATGGACTCCCATATATAGATGGAGGTTTTGATCATTTGTATCATCCAAGAATTGTTCATTTATATAATGTATGGGAGGTTTCCCCCTCGAAGTGGTTGATTTGTAAGGCGTTGATCTCTCTTTTCTTCTATTTTTGGAGTTCGCTTCCTAACCAAATATGCCCATTTATAGGCAAGGATTCTCTCTTGCCTCATAAATCTTGAAATAAAAATGTCGATGGGTCGATTAGCTCAGTAATCTGAAATGGTCCAAGCCACATTCTTTGGAATTTTTTATGCTTACCTTTTTCCTCATGTGCTTTGTCCCACTTCAATACTAGGTCTCCTAGTTGAAATGATTTTGGGCTAACAGAATGTGCATCAGAGGAAGTCTTAACTAACTGCTGATGGTGAGCATGTGTGATTTTGGCTTTATTTCTTTCTTCTTCCAGATTGAGAATCTGTGCTTGCCTTAATTGCAAGGAAGAAGAAGGAGTTTCTTCAATAAATTGGACTAGGGCTAGAGAAGGAATAACTTCATTTGTGGGAAGAACAAATTATTTCCCGTAAACTAGACTAAATGGAGAAGTGCTTATTGAGGATTTCTATGTAATCTGGTCTGCCCATAGAGAAAATTTCAAATATTTGTGCCAATTCTTCTAACTCTGATCAACAGTTCGTTTTATAATTCTAATGAGTTTTTCGTTGGTTGATTCTACTAGACCATCTCCCTGAGGATAATAGTTGGCAGAATATTTAAGTTTGAAACCTCTTTTAAGAGCAAATTTTGTCATTGCATTGCCTGAGAAATAAGATGCACTATCAAATATTAAGGCAGTTGGTAAACCAAAGCTGGTAATAATAAATTGGTAAATGAATTTAATGATGTTCTCTAAATTAGTTACATTTACTGGAATTTCTTCCACCCATTTTGTAAAATAATCAGTTATTGTAAGAATATATCTATGTTTCTTTGAAGAGTGAGGAACGATCTCACCTATTATGTCCAGTCCCCATTGTTCGAATGGTTGTTCAATGTTAACTGGTTGTAATGGTAGAGTAGGTTTCCTTTGTCTTCCAGCAACAGTATGAAAGGTTTTAAATTTTCTTACATGTTAATGTGCATCTTTAAACAAAGTTGGACAGTAATAGCAAGCATGCAGAATTTTGTGTGTTGTTGTATCTCCTCCAAAATTTCCACCAGCTAAGTCGTCATGAAGTTCCTGCAAAACCTTTTCTAACTCTGATTTTTCTGAATAAGACATCATTCATGATCTGATATTGTTTTTATTTTAATCTCAAGGCTCTTTTATTTTTGTAATTGAGTTGGAGAGGAGCATATCCATTTTTTAAGTAAAGGATGAGATCGACATATTGAGATTCAGTATCGTTGAGTCTTACCTAAGAAATCTATATATCATTACCTGGATCTTCTTCTGCTGGTGAATCAGATGCTCCAACCAACATTCTGCAAAAACCTTGACCTCTAAAAAATTTAGTTGGTCTAATTTCTACATCATATTCTTGCAAAGCAGTTAAACAGTTGGCCCTTTTTCTCCCACTTCCCTTTGCATCAATAATTGTCTTACCGTTGAAAATGGAACTATGATTTTGGTGTGATTTTTTAGGAGAAATGGCCTAAAATGTTTTACTGCTTTGAAGATAGAAAATGTTTGTTTTTCAATAGCATAATAGTTCAATTCAACACCTTGTAAATTTGAACTCAAGAAAGAAATAGGTGCTTCAATATGTTCTCCATTAAGTTGTGTTAAAACAGCTGCATATGATGTTTCTGAGGCAATTATATATAATACATAATGTTTTGAAAAGTCAGGAGTGACCAAATAAGGAGCATTGATAATAGCCTGTTTGATTAATTTAAATAATTCCCTTTCATTATGACCCCATTTAAAGGTTGATTTTTTCTTGATCATGGAACAG
Source organism: Pinus albicaulis (assembly GCA_034641835.2). NCBI lineage: Eukaryota > Viridiplantae > Streptophyta > Pinopsida > Pinales > Pinaceae > Pinus > Pinus albicaulis. The sequence continues at coordinate 198,177,091 of CM076576.1, forward strand.
TAAAGGAAAAACTATTTGTGAAAAAACAGGAACAAACCTTTTTACAAAATTTAATTGACCTAAGAAATACTGCCTTGATTTCTTGTTGTGGGGAAAAGGGATTTTCTCAATTTCTCTAATCCTTTCCAGATAAATATAAATACCCTTTTTTGATACGATGAATCCTAAAATCTTACCTTCGCTCAAAACAAAATAAGACTTTTTTGGATATAGTGAAATCCCATATTTCATACATCTTTCAAAGATATGTTTAAGGTCATTCAAATGGTTTCTTCTTTTCTTGGAATAAATAGTGATATAATCCAAGTAAATTACAATAGATTTGTTAATGAGTCCTTTAAAGGATATATCCATAGCACTTTGAAATGTGGCGCCTGCATTAATCAAACCAAAAGGCATTTTTTGATAAGTATAAGTTCCCCATTTTTTTCTAAACATAGTTTTCAATCTATCATCTAAATGTACTAAGATTTGGTTATATCCTAAAAATCCATAAAGAAAAGACATAAGCTCAGAACCAGCTACTGAATGTAGTACTTGTTCCATGGTTGGCAGTGGAAAGTTATCCTTCAAAAAAGTTTAGTTTAGATTTATAAAATCTATGCATATGTGAATATCACCATTCTTCTTTCTAACATGAACTATATTGGAAACCCCTTTTGAATGTCCATCAGGAAAAATGATGTTAGCCTTAAGAAGTTTGTTCAGTTCAGATTTTATCTAACTCTCAAGGTTTGGGTGGATTTTCCTTAGTTTCTGTTGTACTGGATTATCGTTTGATATCATGGGTATCGTGTGTTGTATAACAAAGGTATCATAAGTTTTGAGATTAGTGTAATCCCAGGAGAAGATTCCTTTATATTTCTTCAGCAAATGAATGAATGATGATCTTTCATGAGGAGGTAAACCAAGACCTAGATTGATGTTTTGCGGCTTGTCATCAGTACCGTGATTTACTAATTCAAAGTTTAAAGTTAAACTTTGGACTTTGGCATTAGCTATATTCTTATATCTATCCTTGAGATCATAAACAAGTTCTAGCTTAACCACAGAGTTGGGTATTGGATTTTCTTCAATATCTTGCTTTAAGTGAAGGTCATGCTCATTTTCATCTAAGATTTGATCATCATATGATCCTTCTGATGTCAAGAAATTGAAAATATCATAATCATCATTGAAGACTTACCAATTGGTGACATTGTCAAAAATGGATGGTCTAAAAATAAATTCCATGGAGAATCTGTCAGGACTAAAATCTTCATATGGTATGGGTTTTGATGCGACATTAGCTAATAGATCAACATTAGAATTTTGAAATATGGGAATAGAGGAAATATTGAATGCCAAAAAATGATATGTGAGATCTTGAACTGATGTTTGATAGTGTTTAATATGTCCAGAAAGGCAGTAGATAGTGTTTCTTACCTATTTGATAATAATTTCTAAGTTTCCATATACCTGCAAAAATTTCACATCAAGTCTAATTGCTTTATACAATCCTTGTATCAATGCATCGTATTCTACAGTATTATTTGTACACTCGAATTGTAATCTGCAAGATAACATGGTCTTCTCTCCTTCTAGGTTAATTAGAATACAACCAGCTCTTGAACCATCGTTAGATTTCGAACCATCAAAGTAAAAAGTCCAAAACAGAGTTTGATTACTGGTTTATTTACAAAATTTGTACATCTGGAAAGATCTGTTTGTGAGAAGTTTTTAATTTTTGAAATGACAGCATTTTTGAAGAAGGGAGATTTTTTAGCGTTAAACTCCCTAAAAATGATTCAACTGAGTAATTGCCGATAATATTGTTTGTGAATGCTACTGGCTCATTATCACCTTGAAATTCAGTTACTGTATGTTTCATGTGTTTTTCATGGTTAGCTCGAATTTGATTTGGTTTTCCATTATAAGGTAACGACATCTGAGACCAATCTGTAGAAAAATATCCATGGAGTTTTTCAGACCAATCTCTACTCAAAATTAAGCCATAGAATAATGACATATCAGCCACTAAAATATCAATAATTTGACTAACTTTGGGATTTGAAGAAATTCGGATACTAACTGAATTTATTTCCCCTGGGACTTCGACTTTGGTTCTGTCAAGTTTTACTATGTGAACATCAGATTTTTTAGGAGTGATATTCAACTTATCACAAACTGTTGTTGGCATTATATTAGAAGAAGATCCTGAGTCAATCAAACAATTATGAGGATTCCTGTTGAAGATTTCGTATGCTAGAAGAAAAGGAGCTATATGTGAATTAGATCTATCACCTATAAGGATGGCATCTAAAGGATCAACCTTATTTGAAGAAGTAGGAGGTTTCCCTGAACCATTTGCAGCCTGAGATATAAAAGCAGCAGGTAATGGTGAAGCAGGAATTGCATTCAGTCTTCTAAGCAATATCTTATGTTGTTGTTTAATTTGGTCAGTTCATGAATTGAGATGTTTGTCTTTACTTTCTTCATATCTTCAACAATATTATATTCCATGGTGTCAATTACTACCAAGGTTTTTGATGTAGATGGATAATTTTTTGAAGGTGGACTAGATTGTGAAACCTTAGAAGAAGATTTCATATTAGCTGATTTATCCTTTGAAGCTGATGTTGAATTTTTCTAGTTTAGACTTGGTTGGCTTACTTCAACAAGCCCTTTACTTCTAGAAGTAACAGGCAAAGCTTCTTGTTGTTCTTCATTTGGAAGGATAAATTCCTACATGCCATTTATTTCAACTACTTCCTCTTCTTCGGTTTCTTCTTCCTCGGTTTCTTCTTCCTCGGTTTCTTCATCTTCTATTTCTAGGTTAGAATCAGCATTAGATATAGTGTTGGGTGGCTGAGAACTAGAAGACCAATTTCTCTTGAAAGCTCTGAAAGTTTTCTTAGCATTGGAGTTTTCAACAACTTTCTTTTTTGATATCTACCATTTCATTTGTCATGGTTTTCAGTACTTTCTGGAGGCCTTCTACATAAAAAGGATATTTTGATGGCTTTTTCTTTGAATCAGCTTTAAAAGAAACTTTCTTGGATATTTTGTCTTCTTGAGAGATTTTCTTTTCAGTAGAAATTATACGTTTCTCTACAGACAAAGCTTATTTCATGTTTTCTGCTAATGTAGCTAATTTCGCTCTATCTACAAAAATGGCTATATTAGAGGGAAGAGAAGACATATACCACTCAATTTGAACATTGACGCCAGGAACTGATGCAATAGGGATTTTATTGAGTAATTTATTGAATCTAGAATTTAAGTATTTCATCTTCTCTCCCATTTTAGCCTTGAGATTTGATAAGTCATTGATAAGCGATGCAATGGTTCTATCATCTCCAAACTTAGCTAAGAATTGTTCTTCAAACATATCCCAACTAGTTATAGAGCACACAGTAATGAAAAATACCAGGATCCTACACATCCTGTGAGAGTATATGGGAATAATCTAACCACACAGTATTCTTTAGTTACCTCTTTTAATTTGATGGTTAATATATAATTGTGGTGATGTTCTTTTGCTGGTAGACCATCATCTGGATTATATTTGGGCAACCATCTTTCAGGATATTTAGGCAGTGCGTGAAGAGGAGAAGACATTGCTACAACACCTGGATTATTCCACGGTTGTACACGCGGTGGTGGTTTTTTTCCTGCCATAAATGTACGAGTTTGTGTGGATGAAGATATGAACAGAATGTGAGTGGAAGAAGAGACGGGTTGACCACCTAAACTAGAAGAACTAGTACCAGTAGTTCAAATGACAGCAGTTGTAATTTGTGGGGGAAGCGAATGGATTTGAGATGAGGAATTGGATAAAATCTCACTAATAGATTTTTGTGATTTAGATTTATTGGTAATGTTTCAAAATAATTTTATGGGAAATTCCAAAGGAGGAATTCCAATTTTATCAATTAGATAACGAGTCAAGATTCTTCTAGGTTGTAACATAGATGAAACACTTTCTCAGATGGTTGAGATATCGTAGGTTTTTCAACTAAAACAGAGATTTGTTTTAACTTCTATATTAGATTATGGACTTTTGGTGATTCAGATTTATAATCTGAAGAAAGTAATCTCTGAGATCTAGTAGGAGATTTTGGAGAATATTGTTCAACTTCTGATCTAAAAATAGTAATTCTAAATGGGGATCCATAATTTGGATGGGATCTAGAGGGAGAACGACTATTAGGATGGATTCTAGATTTTTTATTGGTTTTCCTTTCCATTCACAATTGGCCCTCCTTCTAACGCCAAAATGTTGAGGCCTCGGAATTCCATTGCAAAATCATGGGGGATAACCACCCGGTCTGGACCTTAAAGCCGCTCCTTTTCTATTTGGTGTGGTGGCTCCGACTAAGGATAATGGGACCAGTTTCCCAACAAATAAATTAATATGATGATGATGGGTTTGATACAAGGTGAAATGAAGAAAGACTTTAAACTACTGGAAATAATCTATCTAAGTAACAAACACATGCATATATTTAATCTAATTATTTAACTTAATCTATAAACCTGGAATAATTACCATTAATGCGATCTAAAAATATATCTTACAATAAAAGGTAATAAATATCATTCAATTACTGAAAGAGATGAAAATTATGTAGGATAAGTATCTTGACTAAATAGTTAATCAAAATAATAATGAAAAATATATTGCATATATCGATTGCTTTATGTATTTGGTAAGGAATTACAACTGAAACATTGTACAAAAGTGTATGAATGATAAACTGTAAATCAAACTGCAAACATATCACAATATAAAGAGAAATTACTGTAAACTCATACTCAAGACTTATTCATAAAGATAATAGTACCAGATATGATAAGTTCTGCTCATGAAATACACAATATTGACCTGCTTCTTCTCAATCCAAATATACTTTAAGAGTAAAAAAATGAAATTTCAGTAAATCATACTCCAATTTTCCAAAAATTATATCATGTTCCATATATTGTATCAAAAGCATTCACAAAAGTACAGAACTGCAAGTTTTTGCAAATTGTATTTTGATAAAATTATGGACCCTTCTCTAAATGCATGAGAGAGGTTTAAATTCTAAACTAAATAAGTTAAAAAGAGATTATTACACAAAAATTTGAAGAGGTTTCAAACAACCTTCCTCATAATAAGTAAACTAAACTACAATATAGAAATTAAAGATAACAAGATTGCTTAGTTGGGTTGATTTCCTTTCGTCACTTGGTCTTTAAGCTGGCAAATAGCCATCATTGGCTTCAGTTGAGTCGGCTGAGTGATCCTGGATCTCACTTTTCCTTTGAAACAACATTTGCAATGCCTTTCTTGTGGAATCAGTTAAATATTGCAGAGTCATGCACTGGTTCTACGATCTGATCAAGAAATTACAGTAATTTTCTTGATCCAAATTACTTATTTTCTTGATTGATTCTGCCAGTGTCTTAATGCTTTCTTTCCATTGTGTCTCCAATAGCTTGACCTATGGAATTGCTTTAGCTGTACATTCTTTAATAAGTTTGGCATTCTGAAGTTTTTCATTGACAGACTCAATGATTTTGTTTGCTAAATTGGCTACCCTTGAAGTCGCTTTCTCTGCTTGTTTTAATTGCATCTCCCAGTCTATGAATAAAATGTCTTTATGAAATTTTTCAATCTTTGGGAGATCAGCATTCTTCCCTTTCTCAGATTCTTGCCATAAAATAAATTCAAAAATTTTCTTATGAATCCTTTCTCATTCCAACTTTTTGTTTGCCACCTGTTGAGTCAAGATTTTACTTATTTCACAGTATGAGTTAGTAGCAGAAATTTGTTGGAAAAAAATATTTTGTTGTTGTTTCATCTGTGAATTCCATTCAAGTGCTTCTTTTATGAACTGTTATGTTTGAGGTTGACTCCCTAGCTTGTCCATTATTGCTTCTATCTGTGCATCTTTTTCAGAGATATGCACTTGATGTTGCAACTTCAACCTTTCAAATTCCCTCTTGAACTATGCCATTTCCATTTGATCTTGTTTATTGGCATTGTGTTTCTCTTATTCTAGTTGTCTTTCTAGTGCTTGGACTCTTTCTTCTCTTTGTCTAAGCAGAAGTTGCACTTTTGTTGCTTTATCAATCGTAGCATTTGCATATGCTCCTGGAAACTATGAAATTTTGGTAATATGTTCAGTTGGATTGACAAGAATGTCTTTCCAAACATTATCTATTGATTCGTTACTAAGGGTTGTCACTGTTTCATCAATTCTTCTTCTTTTCCTCCTCTTTACTACATCTTTATGATTTGGACTGTAGAAAACGTCCAATGGAGGTATCTCTTCTATATTCAAAATAATTTCGTCAGTAGGGAAGGCCGAGATGATTTCCTAATCTTGAACACCTGAAGTTTGTTGAAGTGTTATTGTTGTTTCTGGTAGCTTCTGAGTTTGTTCAAGAGTGTGAAATCTTGATAATAATTTAGGATTAATATTAGGTGGTATATGAAGTTTTTCAGTAAACTTTTGCCATTCTTTTCCCAAATTCTCTACTTCAGATTTTTTTTGTTTGATCAAGTGTAGTTTGAACTTCCTGAAGTTATTTAGAATATGCCTTTAATAATTCAGCTTCATCAGTTCCTTCCTCAGCATGTGTATTAATTCCTTTGATTACATCTTTAAATATTTTATCAAGGCTTTCATCTTTATTTATAGATTCATTTTCAGGATGATCTAAATCTTGGGACTTATGTTGGGAATGCTCTAAATCCTGAACTGATTTCTCCTGGGACTCATCTTCAAACATCTCTTTTGCATCATCATCTAGGATGATACTAGGATTTGACACTCTGATTTCTTCCATTAGTAACAAGTCCAATGGAACTATTTCCAATCTCTTATTTCTGTATTCATGGAAAAATTTGATAACTGCTACACTAAGTTTATTGGATGTCATGTTTAATACAACTATAAATTTCCCTGCTCCTTCAAACAAATCATCAAAACCATATTTATCATGCATGAATGGTGTAATTTTAAGAGTAGTAGTAAAATCTTTGACCACATTGTTGGGATCGTATTGTCTTCTTGGCGTAAAAGCCAGATTCAAAGAGGTAATATTTGGGATCTCCTTTACTGTATGACCTATATCAAAAAGAGAAAAGGTACCACATTTTACTAGAAATATAGGCCCAATAGCTTTCTTTGAATCCATGAGATGATTGGTTATACTTTTTAGCGTCAGAATTTTCATTATGCCATTAGTGATCAAAATATACTCTTTTCATATTCATATTAGGCATCCCACTCAGAATTTTTTTATCATTCCACTAGGTCATGCAAAAAATTAGTCACTGATGGTAGCCCTAGTCCAAAAACACCACTCTTCCTTAAAATTCATTTTCTTGCTGGCACACTTCCATACCTTGCTGACTATACATCATCCATAAATTCAATTCATCATGTCATGTCACCATGGAGTCTAGTCTTGTTAATGTCATCATTAGGTTTTCTAGGGTTTTCATGGTCCAATAAAACTCCATTCCATTGCATAAGGCCAGCAAGTAAAGGCTGATCAAATAACATCTCTTCACCATGTGAAGATAATTTGTAAAGAGAAATTCTTATTTCATCATGCAAATTTAATTTCAAGTGTGAGTTTCATTCCAAGATGTAATTTTATTTTTATTCATGTAATTTTATGTCAATTAAAATGTAATAAGTGCTCAGTCTCGAAAAATCTTCCAAATTAGTTCCACATGCCAAACAAGCACATGTCAAAGTGCAATAATTTTGATTTCATCAATTGATCAAATGTAAAAGGGAGTTGTCTTTTCCCAAGGGTGCCCAAATCATCATTTTCCACGAGCACTAAACCCTAATTTCCTCTCCCACTGAGATAGGGTTTACTATGAAATCAGAGACATCTGAGTAGAGGAGGTATAAGGTAGGTCATATCAGTAAGTATGAGGTCATTTCAGCTCATAAACATCATGTCTCCATCATTTTTCAAGAAGTCACTCCAAGAGTCAAATCATTTGCCACTCATAGGGCCAGTTTTGCTTCAAAGTATGTTTCCGACCAAACAGAGATGAATTTGATAAACGTGAGAGAGGATTTTGTCCATCATAGATCAAAAAATAAAAACCTCCTTCATTTTTTAGACAGGTACCATTTGTTGGTGGAAAAGTCAAAAATACAAGTGCTACAAGAGGTTTTTTGCAGTTCTAGAGTGACCTTGTGAAAATAAATTTTTATCCTATATTAAATGTCCAAATGACTTTCTTGATGATTCAAATGACAACTAGACAGATATAGCTTTCCAATTAGCTATCTTGATCTCAATTTGGAGTTGTGGAAGGCCTTCAAAAGTTTCCTGCAACATCACACTACTTTTTTGCACCCTCATTATGCAGTTTTTGACCAGTCTGTTAAACATTAGATAAACCAACGCTCCCCGTGTGTTTCACGACATGGACTAACTGCCTTTCGTGAATCCTTATCTCTGGTGATGTGATCATTGACTAACACCTGCGGGTTTTGGTCTAACGGCAATCGTGATTCCCAACAAGTGGTATCAAAGCGTAGGTCACGAGTTCAATACACACCCAGCTCGTGTTGGGGGGGAGATTGTTGGACATTGGATAAACCAACGCTCCCCGTGTGTTTCATGACATGGACTGACCGCCTTTTGCGGATCCTTATCTCTGGCGATGCGATCGTTGACTAACACCTGCGGGTTTTGGTCTAACGGCAATCGTGATTCCCAACACAGTCTTGCGAGAATCAATTTCTGACAGGTCAAATCAAGTCTATTATGAAAAATAAATGAATATTCACAAATTATATAAGATATTCTTTCCAACGAGCTATCTTGGGCCCAATTTGGACACCGTGAAGGCCTTCAAAAGTGGTCTTCAAAAAGGCATTGCACACAGCCTTCTATGAGGGCACAAAGTCTTAAGCGAGGGCGCACAGCCTTAAGGCGCTGCGCATATGTCCAGAAAAGCCAGAATTGCTTCAAATTTCACTAAATTTGCCTCCAAAACTTCAGAAAAAAATAATAATAATAATAATAATTAAAAAAAAAAAAAAATCGACCTCCAGCAAGTGAGTAAAGGTGTCTTCCATCAATTCTCTCCTCCTTCAAGTTCATTTGTTGGGGTTTGAAATTTGGTTAAGATTTGGTGCTAAAATCATTTAAACCCCTATTATTTCCCTCTTACACTCACAATTCCTAATTTTCACTCCCCTACACCTTCATACTCTTCCTACATTGCAAAATATCCATTCCCAAAACCCTGTATTACATAATTCCTTTCCCCTAAACCCTTTATCCCAATACCCTAAGCCCTAGGTGCTACATTTAGCTAGGCTCCCAATCCCCAAATCCCCATCCTAAATCCCATCATACTAGCACTCCTTATCCCCTCCCCCATTTCATACATCCCTAGCACCATCTCCTTCATTTTCCCTTTCCCATTCCTCATTCCTAAAACCATATTCCACATCATCACACTTCCCTAGGGTTTTGATAAAAACACTATGGCAGAAGAAGAGAATAGATCATACAATGAGGGAGAAGAAATAGAGGCTAGAAGGCCACATGAAGAGGGAGGATTCTCATACTTGAACCTAAAAAAACCAAAGAACTAATGGCCTCACCCATGGCAGTCACTTGTTTTAAACATGTGGGTTGCCTTGATTTCTGTGAATTGGTCCGGAACTACAAAACCTAATCAAGTTGAAAGAGAAGAGTAAATTGGATTTGCTAATTGATGCATCCATGATAGCATAGAATACCATATCAGGTCTCCATGAAGTAATTCTAAAGAAAATTTGGGAAAATGTGAAAAACTCTTCAAAGGCACATTTTCCAGAAATGTCGAGTTTGGTTACCTTTTTGCAGAACATATTTTTGCCAAAAAAAATTGATTTTTTGGAAACTGGAGGACATTTCTGTTCCTAAGATATCAAAGTAAAAAAAAAATATCTCACTTTTTACACAGGTATTACAGAATGAGAGATCCATTCACATCTTCGCAGCCTATTTTTTTGCTTGTGAAAAATCCTGCTTGAGACACCTTTTTTCAGAGAATATTGTGGTTAAACAATAATGAATTTTGCGAAAATGGAGGAGGTTTTTGTTAAAAACATGCCAAATAACAAAAAATTATCTCAGATTTGAAAAAAAATATCATGGTTAGTGAGATATCGCTCCATCTTGGAGGATACTTTTTCCAAAAAATTTAGAATTTTTACATAGTTTGATTGTCCTATGCGCAGCACCCTACGCGTTGCGCAAATGTTTGGGGCAATTTTTGAGGAAAAGGAGACCACCAATGGATTCCTAAGGACAAATGAATTCCATAAAACCACTTTTCTAGCCTTGATTTGCAGATTTGACAGGTGAGAAGGGTAAAAAAATAGCTAAAAATCACTTTTCTGCCCCTATTTTGGCCTAGGCACTGCACATAGAGCAGTCTTGGGAGAATGAAATTTTGAGGGGTCAAATCAGCTTCATTTTGAAAGCTAGAGGAATATTTAGAAATAATAATTGAAGGATTTCAAACAAGCCATATTGGGCCTGATTTGTAAACCTAAAATTCAGTGAAAATCATCCTTGAACAGGGAGGGCGCATATGATAGAAAAATGGCACATATGACCATTAGCTGATATTTTTGGTTTTTCACTGTAATTTTTGACTTTATCTCGGAAAATTATCTTTTTACCTATGTCATTGAGCATGGTAAATGTAATTATGTTGTGGATAAGTTACTTAGGGGTAGATTCATTAGGTAAAAGTCATCCTTAAGTCAAATGAATCAGTTTGAATGAATTTAGGGAGGAGTCACTAGGACCTCCCTACACTCTAGGTACCAGTTCAGATTATTGTGGATCAGTTCCTCAAATTAGGGATTCGACCCCTGAGGTTGGGAGAGGTTGTTTGATTCCTATACCATGTAATTTTTTACTCATTTTCAAGGGTTGGAATTAGTTTGGATGTTAGCTTGTTGATCAAGGAACTATTGTACTCAGTTTTGGCCAAGAAGAGTTGTAGCTACTTTTTGGGATACTTGTGGTATGATGTTTATCATTATTTTTTCTTTAGTTTCATATGTTATAATGTATTTTATTCATGTTCATTACATCTCTATGGTATGATCTCTTTCAAGTTGATAGGAAGAACACATGCTTTCTCATGCTCTCTTTAGGGAAAGATTTCATAATTTGTCCATTTTCCTCTGTTTAGGAAGAATACACCTCTTATTCTCTTTCTAGCTTCTCCTCGGTCTCAAAACCATCTCATCACAATCATCTTTAATTGATAACCCTTATGCCTACCTTGCCCCATTGAATCCCTGCAACCTTATCTCATTTGCCCTTACCTAGCTCCCTTGACCTAATTTCTTCATCCAGTGAAACACAACCAAATCAAACCAAAACAACCCCTGCACTCTGTTGAGAATTTGGAGGGTTGTAGGTTAATACAAATTATCTTCTTGATAATTACTTATTACCTTACTTGAGATACTTATGTCTTCTTATTCTTTTATTTTATTTAATATCTCATCAAGTCAATTATCAAAATTCACAAGACACAAAAGTTAGGCTCCTAGAGCCAGGGCAAAACCTCTCCCTCTTGGAGAGGAAAACCTGCAAAGAATTCTTCTTATAGACCTTCAAATGATAATTACCATGACCTAGACTTAGACATGCTTCCAAGACCTTGGTTTAGCTTCTTCGATCTTAAATCTTCTCTTCACCAAATTTCTTAGTTCTGCTTTAGCACTGGAGATCTTGATCTTCACATTACATATGCTTATTAAATTGCTTGAATAGTAGGAAGGTAAATCAAAGCTTTACCTTCCTCAATATGGTTGTCTCTTCTCCTTATGAAGACTGCCTTAATTACCACAAATTTCTCCTTCAGGTCAACAACCCTTAATCATCGTAACTGCACTTATCCGCAATCAAAATTGTACCCTTTTTGTACCTATCCGCAATCTGTACCTTCTTGTACCTTCCACAATTTGTACTCTCTTATAACTTCCGCAATATGTACTATCATGTTCCTTCATTTTAGATAGATATGAATTTTTTCTTCACCTCCAAATGGGCTGTAGGACAATCATATATATAGGTAACTAATCCAACTATTAGGCTGACCAATATGCTAATATTTAGGCTGACTTTATAGCTTGAAATATAGGCCGAATTGTAGTTTATTTTCTCCAGAATTTTATGAGGCATTACTTCACATATATTCCAACATTGTTGAAGGTTGTTTTCACTGTATTTGGAGCTTGTCTTCCAACACATTTTGAGGGTTGTTTGAGAGCTTATTTACAAGGTCTTGGAGCATATAAATTTGAACTAGATCCTTCATGATTTTGACACTTAATTCTATTTATACCTAGAAGACAAGAACCTAATAGACATCCAGAAGAAGTCTATCTACATAATAAAATCTTGCTCATGAAACTCATGAAGCAAGTACAACAAAATACATTTTATTATCTTTGTCTCCTTATTTTCATAAATACATAATCACATAGTCAACATGAAGACCGACCTAGTCACACTTTTCAACACTCCCTCTTAACTAGGGAGGTATTCATACAGGTACATGGTCACTTTCAAACTGAAGAATCTCATAAGAAGAATCGGATTGGTAATCACATCTGTATAGCATCATATCAACCAACATTGTCCTAGTGCAAGGCCTTGACTAACAACCCCATCTCTTCAACAAGAAAATGGGCTACAATGTTGGCAAGACACCTGACTAATAGACACCATAGTAATTGTCTCTCCATGGTAAATACCCCACCTAGGTGTTCTGAGAGTATGACCTTCTTGGACTATTCTTCTCTTGAGTAGCCAGCCCTCAAATAATATCGATCCACGACTACTCTTATGTTGAATGCCCTATCTCATTCTCAAAGAACATCGAATGCCAGATGATTACCCAACCCTCCATTATGTCTTCAAGATTAAGACCAGAATGATGTGTCTATCCATTCTCTTCACATGGCTTTCACTAAGACTTACGGTTGTTAGTCCTGGTCTAGTGCATGACACATGTAATAGAGAATCACATATTTCACTCCCTCTTAACACAGGGAGGACATATTTCAAGTTTCTTCCAAGCAAGAAACTTACTACCAGGCTCCTTATCAACCAGAGTCTTGAAGCAGCAATCCAGCTACTCATGAAGAATTCCTCCCCTTGTTGTCATGGTTTTCGATATTGAGGAATCTTCAACTTTTGGCTTCATAGGGCACATATCATCCATCACTTTCAGTCACGAGTCATGTCCACTATCAGAAAGTGATATATTAGTCTTTATCATCTGGACCACTGTTATGCCATGCTAATTTTCTTTGTCATTTCCAAGGATCATACATCATTTCTTATGATTAGTAGCCCTGCAAAAATTTATCCAGATAAACATATACATATGAAACTTTTTAGAAAAAAAGTTACCTCGATGATGATCTTTCACCATGAAATTTTCTAGTAGGCATCGGCATCCTTCATACATATTGACACATCTCCTAATGATATGTTTTTCCAAGGGTATTCTTCTTTACCAGGCTTCCGTCAAAGTCTACATATATTCCTAGGAGATCTCCTAGTCACATCTTCTTGGCCTCTAGATGATAACTGCCTCTTGACATGGTTGCATTGCATGATCTCTTCTTCTCTGCACATTCTTTATTCCTAGGAACTTACAACCTTTCTAGTTTCTAGTTCACATACAACCACCTCATATTCCATGAGGACATATTATGTTGATTTCATATGTCCATGTACTAAGAGCTACTCCTCCATAGATCATACTTCTTAATACAGAAGTTCATTACCTACAAACATATGACATGACTTCATAGCATCCAATGTTAGCATATAAATATATACATACCTCATACCCTTTTTCCCTTGAGTCATCCTATAGAAATTTCTCAAGAATGAAGAGCTTCAATATTTTGGCATGCTTCCCATAAATTTCTTTCCATGATGACCCTTTCTCTTGATGACTGCTTTCCATTAGTAATGTTATCAGAGAGGTTTTCCTGGAGCTATTTTACCAAGAGATCCTATCATGATTTCATCAGAATGCTACACTTCTTCCTATAACCAACAGAAATCACTTAAAGAAGAAGATGATCTCAATCGTAGTGTAGATCCCTTGCTTCTTCTTTCCTAGATTTTTCTTTGAATCGGGTTCTTCCTTTTCTTCAAATGTTTGAGTTATGCAAAACTATTCTTTCAACCTGTCTTCTTCCATAGAAACCCTAGGTTGATGAGTGAGGTAACTTACTTATCCCATGATTTTTTTACCCTTATGATCATATGAGTTCTTCTTTATTATACTCCCATGATGTCACATTGCATCAAATCTTAAGCAGGATCTAGGAGCCATAAAGAGACTTATTATGAGAGAGACTTGATCCAAGTGGATATTGGTGGCCACCCACCTATTCCACTTGGCCCCCCACCGTTGTCTCTTTCAGTTTTTCAGTTTCGGCATAACTTACTATTTTTAGCAGTTTTTCGGGTCCTGAACTTCCGGAGCCGTTTTGAGGCCCTAAACGACGTTTCTAATGATGTATCATATGCGTCAAACGGAGATAGTATGCCAAAGTTACGTCCTTGGGAAGTTGAAACACCAATTTACCCAAACGGGGCCCATAGTTTTGGCGCTTCATCTCCTAGGGTTAGGTTTTTGGGATGTTTAGGGTTCTCCATTGTTTCTCAATAATAAATAGGCCCTCGAGCCTCATTGTGATTGCAGTTCAGAGGCCTGTAGCCGCCACATCTCTTCTCAGAGATAGCTACCAGTGCCCTAGCTAGTTTTATTTCCATTCTGTCTGTAAGCAAATTTCAGTTCTTTGATATTAATGAAATGAAGTGTTATTTCCGCTGCATCTCTGTATTCATGGTTATGTGTTTATTCTGTTGCGTTCCTGCATAAATCCGGATCAGTGGTATCAGAGGGGTCTGCTTTTTCTCGATCCTTCTTTGCATGTCCCCAACGAGGTCGGGGTATAAGGAGCTAGGGCTTGATCTGGTGGAACCTTTGCAAGATCAGCCTCGCAAACCTCGACGGACGCCCATGGGGGACGAAAAGAAAGATGAGGGAGCAAGAGATCCTATCAAAATATTGCTCGAGGAGGCCCTCGAAAAACAAAGGAACGCGATGATGGATAGCTTTGCTCAGATCCTTCAACGGCTACCCACCGGCGGCGCATCTGCATCCAGTAGCCACTCTGGAGTTGCGACTCCCTTTAAGGTACAAGTAAATTTTGACATTCCCATATTTGAGGGTCAAATAGACGCAGATGTCGTAGATAGATGGTTGAATATTAGAAGGATATTTCTTTGTTCATGACTTTTCAGACCGGGAGAAGATTATTTTTGCACTCCTCAAAGCTACCCCCCATGTTAAGGATTGGTGGGAAACCTACTGTGAGAACAAGGACCAGACAGAACCCTCTCTGTTCTCGGCCGTACCAACTTGGAATTCTTTCCGAGATGCCGTCAAGGAACAATACTATCCCGTGGGGAGCTATGAGGACAAGTACATACAATGGACCACGCTGCGACAACAAAGGGATCAAGATGTGCACGAGCTGACGAATCTGTTCCATACCCCGCGCACAAAGTTGGGTATCAAAGATTCAGAGAAACATTTGGTGCTAAAGTATCGCAGTTGTCTGCACAGATACATTCAGGAGGAAATGGAGTTCCTCGACATCTCCTCGCTTGGTACGGCATACCGGTATGCCGCCAAGATTGAGCAGAAATTCAAACAGAAGAAGCGAGACTTTGGATCTGTGAATCAAAAGCAAGGAAAAGGTGCTTCCAAACCGCAGAACAAAGGACAGAGCATGGCGGCTAAAGACAACCCGTCAAAGCCACAAGAAAAGAACAACACCGTAAAGCCAAATAAGGACACGGGAAAGTGGTGTGAGTTCCATAAGAGCTCCACTCACAACACAAGTGAGTTTCGGGCCAAGCAGTCGCTAGTGGCCGAGATGAGGGCTTCTGAGTCAGATGCATGCTCCGACTCCGAATCAGAACCTGAAAAGGGGAATGAAAAAGGGAAACATATTATTGATGCGGAGCCCAACGCCACCGTTGCCACTACAAAGGTCCAGAAGGAGGAACCGGAAGATCCAGAGGAGGAGGAACGTCTCTTCCACTCCCAGATGTGGGTAAAGGGCTCCCCTGTACAGTTCATTGTCGACAATGGGAGCCAAAAGAACCTCATTTCAGCAGACGCCGTCAAGCGGTTGGGCTTGCCGACCACAGCTCACCCACATCCATACACCATCGGGTGGCTTCACCAAGGACGAGATCTCCGCGTCAGCCAGCAGTGCCGCCTTCCCTATAGCATCAAGCCCTTCACGGATGAGGTATTATGTGACGTTGATCCTATTGATGTTTCTGATGTATTATTAGGACAACCATACTTGTGGAAGCGTCATGCTGTGTATGAGTCTCGACCTCGTGCTGTTATTATTACTTTGGGAAATAAGTTGTACAGGATACCAGAGGTACCACCTCCTACGACTATCTCTTTGGTTACCGCAAAACAATGTAGTAAGCTCATTTCCCAAACCAGGAAATTCGTTTTTCTGATGATCCGCCCCCAGGGCAAGAAGAAGACTGTGGCCACGACCTCCAGACAGGGCCCCTCTGCACGACAACAACAAATGGATAAGGTCATGGAGGAGTACGGGGACATCTTCACCTCACCCACAGGGGTTCCTCTGCACTGCCAAGTCAAGCACCCGATTGATCTGACCCCAGGTGCGCCACTACCCAATGGACCGATCTATCAACGCTCTGTTCTGGAAAATGATGAAATCAAGAGGCAGATTCAGGAGCTGTTGCAGAAAGGTCACATCAGACCAAGTTCATCGCCCCGTGGGAGCCCGATCGTGTTGGTACAGAAGAAGGATGGGACGTGGAGACTCGCTATTGACTATCGGGCGCCGAACAAGATCACTGTCCGGAATAGGTACTCAATCCCACGGATTGATGACCTTCTGGACCAACTCCAAGGTGCAAAATATTTCAGTAAGATCGACCTGAAGTCTGGGTATCACCAGGTACCAATTGAACCCTCTGATGTGTGGAAGACTCCCTTCAAAGCTAAGGAAGGCCTTTTTGAATGGCTGGTCATGCCTTTCGGGTTGACGAATGCTCCCGCAACCTTCATGAGGATGATGGACGACATCTTGCGGCCATTCACCAACTCATTCGTAGTGGTGTACTTGGATGACATTCTGATCTTCAGCAAGACTTGGGAAGAGCACTTTCATCACATCCGACAAGTCCTCCAAACACTGCGGCAACACAAGTTATGTGCCAATTTGGAGAAGTGCACGTTTGGCATGACCCAGGTTCAATATCTGGGATACATTATTGATGAAAGGGGGGTGCATGTGGATCCAGCCAAGATCCAAGTCATTCGGGATTGGCCAGCCCCGACTACTATAACAAAGCTTCGCAGCTTTCTGGGTCTTGCTAATTTCTACCGCAGATTCATGTTGGGATTCTCTCATATCACTTGGCCCTTGAGTCAAGTCACCAAAGGAGGGGCGAGAGAAAAATTATTTTGGTCAGAACCTCAATAGAAGGCGTTCAAAGAATTGAAAAATCGCCTCTGTTCTGCCCCAGTGCTCACCTTACCAGACTTGCAGCAGCCATTTGAGATCGAGACAGATGCCTCTGACTATGCTATTGGGGCAGCTCTTACTCAACAGGGACATCCAGTGGCATATCACAGTGAGACATTGTCTGACACAGCTCACAAGTATCCCACTTATGACAAAGAAATGTATTCCATTGTGCAAGCTTGTCGAAAATGGAAGCATTACATTTTGGGGAAGGAAACAATCATCCACACAGACCACCGGCCCCTGCAATTCATACAGACACAAGGGAAGTTGCAGAATGATCGCCATTAGAAGTGGTCCACATATCTGCAACAGTTTCATTTGAACATCAAGTACAAGAAGGGTAGCACCAATAATGTTGCAGACTGCCTCAGCCGACCACCGATCGTGGCGCTCACCACCGTGCTCAAATCTTGTGGGCACGAGACTTCTAATTGGCCGCTTCTCTATGAGAGTGACCCAGAATTCGGCCACACTTACAAGGCACTCTTGGGGGGCACGCAAGTTCCAAATTTTCACCTCCAAGATGCACTTTTATGTCACCTGGGACACCTTTGTGTTCCTTCAAGAGAGCGTGCCAAGATGATATGGGAAGCACACTACAGTCGAGTCGCTGGGCATTTCGGGGTCGAGAAAACAGTAGCAATACTACAGAAGTATTTCTATTGGCCGAACCTTCGAAAGGATGTCGAGAAGCACATCAGATCCCGCACTGCTTGTGCCATTGCCAAACCGACCATCAAGAAGCAAGGCCTATATACTCCACTACCTACCCCTAGTCGACCGTGGGAATCCATCTCCATGGATTACATGTCGGGCCTGCCCTCTACTAAGAATGGCAATGACTGTGTTTTCGTGGTCGTTGATAGATTCTCGAAGATGGCCATTATGGCGGCCTATAAGAAGAATATCACAGCAGAAGCTACTGCTAAACTCTTCTTTGAACGAGTATGGGTGCACTTTGGGATCCCACAGTCTATCATATCAGATCGAGATAGCAGGTTCCTCAACACATTTTGGTCCAGCCTCTGGTCAATGATGGACACAAAGCTCACCAAGTCCACAACTTTCCATCCCCAAACAGATGGCCAGACAGAGGTCGTCAACATAATGATTGTACACATTCTGCGCATGTACAATTCAAAGCATCCACGCACATGGGACGAGAGCCTCCCTTATGTACAACATAGTTATAACCGGGCTCTCCACAGTTCAATTGGCCATAGCCCCTTTCAGGTGGGCTTGGGATTCCATCCACTATGTCCCATTGACGTAGCCATGCCATTTGCAGCTGCTCAGGCCGATTCAGCGCACGTCCAGTCTGAAGTTGACAAAGCAAGTAGCTTCATCGAGCGAATTCAACACATCCGCCAACAGGTTCATGATATATTGGACAGAGCCAATGTGAAGT